>JARQZK010003354.1:0-5000 GCA_030704885.1 Cynegetis impunctata
TTTCATAATTTAATGTTTTTTAAATAGGTATCTACTTTGAATATAAATGGAAATGAATGAATTTTTATGCTCCCAATAAAGTGGCGCATTCAGCTTTCCAATAAGCACCTTAATATCTTAATTGTTATGACATATTCGACATGAGATAACGTTTTTCTTCTTTTTTTTAACGTAAAATGTGTTTCTGCGTAGCATCGATGGGTGACTTCAACTCGTCTTATCATTTCATGGACAAAAATGCTTTGAAACTGCTCTGAGACAACGCCACCCTAAACGTGACATTGCGCAACATGTTTTTTTTTCACAAAAAATAGTTTATGATCGTATTTTATAGTAATAAACTCAAATTACGCCATCTAGTGGCGCTCCTCAAGGAAGTAATCTGGCTCCTCTTTTGTTCTCTCTGTTTATAAATGATATCAATTCAAATATTTCTAGTAACATAATACTCTTTGCTGACGATTTGAATATTTTCAGACCTGTTCAGGCAGCGGAGGACTGTCTTATTCTACAGAAAGAAATTAATTCTATACATGAGTGGTGCATACTAAACAAGCTTCCGCTGAACATTCAAAAATGTAAATTTATTAAGTACACCATCAAACACAACAATGTATAGTTTGACTATGCAATAAATGACATCATATTGGAACAAGTTACAGAAACTAAAGATTTGGGCATCATTTTCGATCAGAAACTCAGCTTCACGTCACAAATTAATCAAATTACATCTTCTGCAAAACGAATGCTTGGACTTATTTTCAGGACGTGTAAAGACTTTCAAAATTAAGAATGCTTTATAACACTTTTTAATGCTTTTGTCCGATCTCGTTTGGAATATGGCTCCCTAATCTGGTCGCCTATATACAATGTGCATATTCAACAACTAGAATCTTGTCAAAGAGTTTTTATGAAATACATGGCATACAAACTGGATGGAGTATACCCATCCCAAGGAATTGATAATAGAGTGTTGCTAAATAGATTTTCCCTCTTATCCTTGGGAAACAGAAGAACATATTATGCTTGTATCTTCATTTATAAATTGATTCATAATCTGATAGACTGTCCAGATTTGTTATCTCAATTAGATTTTCACGTTTCGAGACTAAGTAGTAGAAACGAAATGTGCTTCTATTTACCTCTGCCAAGAATCAATGTTTTAATAAAGTCCCCAGTTTACAACATTTGTAAAACTTATAATCGTTTCTCTTCAGAATGTGATATTTTTGTTGTTCCATTTAGATGCTTCAAGTATATAATTCGTAACAAGTTAATTAATATGCAAGTATAACTACAATCTAATTGCATCCTCTCCTCATCCATCCTGTAGGGATGATATATATGCATTGTGTTCAAACTCTTTGTCCAAGTCAATTAGAATTCTACAATATATTTTATTGTTATTTGTATGGATCACTGTATATTGTAAGTTGTTCTGTTGGTCTGTTGTTATACTTATACTCATTCATAACTGTAAACCATACTATGTCTGTCTTATAATTGGGATTACTCCTGTTAGACAATAAACCCTTTTTTTTTTTTAATTCTGATATGAATAAATTTTATAATTATTCCATGCTTATATCAGTTTTATAGTCCGAAATTCTGAAAGTGTGTTAGAGTCACCCAAGATTCGTATTCTTAGGTCAAAAAATTTAAAAATATCGTTTAGGGGCAAAATAATCAATGAATATAATATGCAAGTGCGAGAAGGTAGTTAGAATATGAGCTTATTAGATCTCAGCAGTGCAGCTTATTTGACTCGGAGTGAATTGCCAAAGTTCTAATTGTTCCCCAATACAAATCGTGGTCGGAAACTCTATCTGGATAACAACCCAGAGCACCCTCCACGTATTTTCCTTGTTCACTATGTGTAGTATATTGAATTGACCATAGCCAAGTTATATATTTTTCTTGATTTGATTTTACATATATATCTCATAAACAACAGATATTTGCAATACTAGGAAGGAAAGTGCCACTTTTGCTTCCGTAGGATGTAGATTACCGCTAGACGCAAAGCTGAGGGCAGTAAACATCCAAAGGAGGAAAAGGTACTTCACTTCCGTGTGGTGCATATGATTTATCCTTCTACTCTTAATTGAATATTTTTTAAAACTTTATTTACAGCACATATAACGAATTTAAGGACAAAATTAAGTAGGTACACTAATATTGTTTATTGAGCGAATGTATCAATATAATGCTATATAATTAATTACATGTAGTTATGTTCATCTGAATTTTAGGATTAAGTAGGTTCATATTGAATGTCCAGTTTTGAGCAGCACTCATATGAACACCATTGCTAGAAGAGATTGTTTGAAGAGGAGCTTTAGAATTAGAACTATTTTTGCTTACCACATCGTAATGTTCGTAACATCTAGAAGTGCTTGGCTGATTTCATCAGAATTTTTTTTTGTGTAGGATTCTTCTATATAACCTTCTCCAATATTGGTTGATTTCCAACTGCTATGCCGGTTTAGAGCTCAGATATCTCCACCAGGTTATACAACTAATAGAGTTGCTGAAGTTCTTCTGAAACTGTTGTCTGTGTAATGTTCAGTATTTTGAAGCTCAAGATATTTTGCAACTTTTTGTGGTACTTTGGATATAGTATTCTTACCTTGATTCATACATTAACCTGCTTTCAAGCATATGATCAATCGTTTATGATCAGTTTTAAGACGCAGGCAGATATATTTTTCTATTATCTGAACAAAATTTGGTTCGTTGATTTTGTGGCATTTATTACAAGTTCTTTGTTTATTCGTTTTTGAAGTGGAAATATTTATCACCTACTAAAAGATTATCATTATCTTCAATATCATTCACATTCATTTTAAGAAGTTCATCACATCGACATAATATATTCACAAGTTTCATCACTTATATATATATATATATATATATATAAAAGTAGAGGTAGAAAAAGTATTTTTCCTCCCTAGAGAAGAAAATATGACTTTTCTTCCTGGTGCGAGGAAAGAAAGTGGGTACTTCTTATAGGGGTAGAAGAAAGAATATTTTTTCTAGGTCAGTCCCAATATTTATCACGAAAGGATAGAAAGTTATGCATTCAATTCAAGTTGGTTTCATATTTTCCAATATTATATAATGATCATGATTTAGTAAAATATTCAGATAATTCAATAGGTTTTTAAGGAATGATACGTCGTTAGCAGATATTGCACAATGAACTCATTCTGCTTTTATTGCTACATTACAAAAAAACTCGTGAGCAGTAGAACCCGTCAATAGGATCGTATTATTTCCTCATTGTTGATTATTTTTACATACAACTTCTTAATATCTCAAGTGCATTTGGAGAAACCAAAGAAATGGATAATCCTTGAAATCTCAACATAAACATTGCAGCTCTAAAAGAAATCAATTGAAATCCAATCAACTCAATCCACGTACGAAATTTGAACCATCTAACGTAACTCAATCTGAATGAGCTGTGTGTGAACTTGTTTTTTCAGCTCTATCGATTCTACCTCCCTACAAAAACCCAGAAGCATGAATATCTTGTCGTCAATTTGAAAAAAATTCGTTTCTGCGCCTCTTCACCACTATCTTGCCAAAAGTTTGAAGACGCTAGAATTTACCCAAATTTTGATAGTTTTGTGCTATCAACGCCAAACTTCAGATAATTTGATCTTGTCATGAGCAGGCCATGAAGCAAAAACAAATGCCTAAAATCAACTTGTCAACAAGTAAATTTAAATGCATTTTACAAACGATAAAGTTGATATTATTGCGGTATATTTTGAGTGCTTTCAAAATGTAGCATTCGCTCAAAGAGTATACAGAACTCGATCTCCATATCAGCGTTCAAGCCACGCGGGAATTTTAAAGCATTTAGTTCGAAATTTGCGTAATAATGGCAGTTTTCCACCTTGAGAATTTTGGATAAAAATTCTCCCAAAAATGCCAAGCGTTTATGCATGGCGTTATCGCCGATTTGTATATCGAGCTCTGTATACTGTTTGTTCCAATACCGTAAAAATAATATCATAACAACTTCATCGTTTGTAAAAGGCTTTTCAATCGTTTTCAGTCCTCACTTGTGTGTGTCACAAAAACTCATTACACTGTCACTGTCATTTGTTGACAAGTTGATTTTAGGCATTTGTTTTTCCTTCATGGCCTGCTCTTCACATGATGACTACGTTCTTGCACTTGCATATTATATTCATTGATTATGATGCCCACTCACCATTCGTGAAAAATTGTTGAACTAAGAAGACTAGTACCTATTTAAAAATCATTAAATTATAAAATTTCATCATTGATTCTTGGAAAAAGGCAAATAAATGAAAATAAATACAGGTGCAATGGCGTATTTTCAGGATTATGTGCTAACTAAATTTTCTTTTTTCGATATTTTAGGTTAGCTTAAAATATCGAGATACGATTTTCAGTACCCTATTTTACATATTTATACATATAGCAAGTCTCTACAACGAATAGTTTCTGAGACACAGCAGGTTACCTCCCTTAATCAGACACCCGGTACATGCTGGGTATAATGACTGTGTATCATGCCCGTAAGCAAGTCTTTTGAACTATAGTTCAAATCATAATCCAAGGAATATAGGAAATTTGACAACCTTTTTTCGAATCATTCTGGTGTACATTGTAACTTAGACAATAAGGTATCACACTTGCGTAGTAAGAGTTACTTAATTAAAATATTATTTCAATCGAAAGCCATGATCTTTCTTTTATAGTTGTCTAATTCAACTTGATATGCCACTTAAAAATTACTCCTTCAATGATAAACTCGAATAGTTTTTCCGCACAGGATCAAAAACCATTACTCTTATTATTTTTTTGGTTTGAATCAATTTTTTTTGATGTATAAAAATTGGATCTCGCCCAACATTTTTCAGTTTTTCTAATCAGATTAAAAAATTGACTTGTATGCTTTTCGACTAATCAATTAGTTTTGAAGATAAACCTGATCTAAACTACCCTAAGCTACATCAATA
>JARQZK010003354.1:10000-14154 GCA_030704885.1 Cynegetis impunctata
CTGTGTACACGTACTACTCAATGAGGAATAAAGTTGTACTCGTGTAAAATTTACTTTATTAAGAATTGCAAAGCGCTTTCGGCTATTAGGCCATCATCAGTGCGTTACTCGTCAGTATACATGGGTCTTTTGTGATAAAAATCGACAAACATTGTACAAACAATTAAATAGACAGTTTTCACATTTGGTACCTATCCAATAATGGGTTATCTAGGAATGTGTCTCTTTTACATTTTAAAATTTCATAAACTTGTTTGCAGTCCACACTCCACGGTGTCGAGTGGATTTAATATTTTTAGCGTTCGAGTATTCATCATGTAATGACAATAATAGTTTATAACACACTTCAAACACAAGATTACTAATAACAACCAAATACGACAGAAGAAAGATTTCTGTTTTCAGGCACCATTGCACGTGATCAATGTGATACAAGTCCATACAAGTCGATAAATTTTAGGAAACTCGCCCGGTTCAAACGATATAAGTGGTGGACTTATACATGTGGGCCTATCTGAAAATGCAAATTGGGACTTATACCAAATTATATCTCATGTTACCGTAAATATGAAGCTATATCAATGTGGCCATGAGAAAATAAACAACTTTATTTGTCAATGGGCGTACTTAACTCATTTTGACGAACAATTGGACTTATACCCTTTTGCCCCCCCAACCTAGATATATTCATATATATATATATATATATTTATATATATATATATATATATATATATATATATATATATATATATATATAAATATATATATATAATATATATTATATATATATATATATATATATATATATATATATATATTCATATATATATATATATTATTTTAGTATATATAATATATATATATATATATATATATATATATATATATATATATATATATATATATATATATATACAGATACATAGACATGCATCTTCATTGGGTCTAATATCACGTAAATCATACTCAGTTTCAGAAAGACCATGCTTCGAATTTGAATGAGCAGCAAAAAAGTTCACATTTAGTGTGAGTTTTGAAAATGATGTTTTTTCTAAGTATCATACTATTATAAACAGTACATTATGGATGAGTAGTACGTACTGTTTACTTGTTGAGCTCTTCAGTTATCAAATAATTCTAAAGCACCCCTTCGTTGGTTAATGATGTTAAGTAGAGCTTTGAAGCTCTCTTGAATGATGAATATACCCTTTAAATACAGATTGATTAATAATATGTACCGTCTAGGAGATGATTAAGAAATATTACTACAGAATATTCGATACTATCCTAAATATAGCAGTAGGAAATCAAGCTGAAGAACGAGACCGAAAAATTAATGTAAAACCCTTAAATTTAGATTAATTTCCATTTGGAAATAGTGACTTGTTTTCTTTCTGTGATCTTGGTGAAATTGTTTTTATCCTTGAACTCATTTCTCTTCTCTTCGTTGCATGATTCCGTATAATAAAAGGTTATATGTTTCGTTTATCTTTTTCCAAACTGAAATGTGCAAAAACTGAAAAAAAGCTATAATTAAACCTTTGGCGCACCTTTTACTATACTGATGAATTGCTCTGTGAATACCAATATATATTCGATACCTATTCAGATTAACGTTCATGAAATTTCAGAATGAAGAATTTGATACCAAGGCCTAAAAATATCTTGCAACTTCAAACTACATCTTCATATATAATCTAGAAAATTACTCTCTGGCATGAGGAAAATGATCTCATTCTTAATATCAACAAAACTGAGTATGTTTGCTTTAGCACAGACCGATCCAGACAGTCTTTTCCAGAAATTGTATACTTGGGCAACATAAATGCCAATATATCTTCTTTGACAAAATTTTTGGTAATCTATCTAGACAAAAATATAAAATGGCACAAACACATCGAGCAGCTTAGCAAAAGACTTTTATCGGCGGCATTCTCTCTGTATGTTCTAAGAACGCATGTAACGTTAGAAATTTTGAGAAGGGTTTACTATGCCCCAGCTTTTAGTCCATTTTGTCCTATGGAATTTTCTTTTGGGGGTCTAGCTCCAGTATAGATAAAATATTTACTATTAAAAAACTGACCCTCCGAAGAATGTTAAAGATGAAATACAGGGAGTCATGTCGTGGAAAATTTAAAAAGGACGGACTGCTGACAGTAACTGCTCTGTGCATATATAGATACCTTTTTTTTATACAAAAGAATGGTGACTAATCTAATCTGTATAAAACGAATAGCTGCACTAGACACACATAACCTCACTTGTATCCATCGTTTTAACTTTCTCTCAGTGAAAATAATCCAGTTTATGAGCATGAAAATCTTTAACTCGCTTCCTATATCCATTAAGTCAATATATTCAAAAAATGCAAGCAACTGCCCTTGGAGTTTTTGTTGAATTTAGAACCATACAATTTGAGTGAATATTTTGTTAACACTTCTAGGCAATTTGTTGTATTATTATATATATCATAGTTCTAACATAAAAGGTAACCGTTAACTTTATTTTTGTACTTTCAGATAGTCTTTTAAATTCTAAGAAGTTCTACTCATATAAGATATATCAATATAGTTAGTTGAAGGTAATTTATATACTGTATGTGAGTTAATGCTGTGGATGTTCATTATTGAATTTTATATACTTGTTTGATCTGATATGGTGTGTGTGTTTATGAGATTTAATTTATTACTTCTAATCTTTTCAGTAAATATCAGTTTTTGGAGTAATTGAGAAAGGTTATTTACATCAGTTTGATTAAATCCTAATTTGGGTGTATAGGGTGGACAAATTTATATGTTTTTATGAGCTACCTCGTTACCTATGCGAGATACAAGAAAATGGAGGGCGCATTATTTTTTCGAGACAAATTCACTGGCGATAGCCAAAATTCGATACCGTCTTTTGTTTTCGAGTTATAAACAAGAGTTCGTTTTTCGATGTTTAGATAGGTGAGAATATCATGGTTGTTTGTGAAGTTACGAGATAATAACTTTTACATTCTTGAGGTACTTTTTTCTTTATAATTATGCCAGTAGCGTCGAGAATATTCGAAAAAAAGTGCAACTTCGAGTTATGGCCTAACGATGTTTTTAAATTGGAGTCATAGTTGGCTTGATGGTTTGGTTGGAACAAATTTTTTTAAAATCTTTCTGACGATGTACTTATTATATGTCCGGTCGCTTTTGATATGTATGTCTTTAATAGCAAAAACAATATTTCACTTCATCACTTTTTGCGATTTTTATACGCATTCGAAGTAGGCAGGTGACATCTATGATAGCTTGTCGATTTCTTTTCATCATAATATCAATTGATTGATCTAATCGTAAAAGTCAGGATGTCGTACGGAAATTACGAAAAATATGATATGGTAGAAAGCTTCAATCAAAGTAATAATAACAGTCATATTGCATCTGAGATATATTTCAATTGCTATCCAGAAAGAAGACAACTCAGTGAAGCTATTTTCAAGAGAATAAAGGAAAATCTTAACAACTGCGGATCATTCAACAAACCAAGACCAAAAAGTTAGATATTTATATCTAATTTAAGAAGACGTTACAACTATGAAAAACAATACAAATAACAATAAATGTTCAAGCTGATGTACATAAATTACATCTCTTTATAACACTCTGAACTGAATTATGAATATTAATATTTGAAATGGAATTCACACAGTCTATTGAATGTTATCTAAGTTCATTCATATTGTTACTGGTTTCTTATATGATTTGCATTTTATATAGCACTAAAAGAAGAGAATCCAGTTGCGCTAAGTCAGGTGATCGTGGTTATCACAGAACCATTACTCCCCATCCAGTTATTTTCAAAATAAGTATTCAACAATGAAGGTGATGTCGTTTTCTTATTGTATGAGGCTTGAATTTATATGTCTTCTGAAATCCAAGATTCAGCTTCAATCTAACGACTCGAAATTGAATAAGGAATTTCAACTTTTCATTCCAACTACAGAAAATATAGTTTCTTCAATGTTGCAATTTTTCATGGCTTGTTGAATGACATATAAGGCTTTATTAGGCTGTCCTATTTCTGGATAGCGTTTGAAATATATCTCAGATGCAAAATCATGAGTATTAGGTATTACTTTGATTAAAGCTTTTCAACATTTCATATTTCTCGTAATTTTT
>JARQZK010003355.1:0-14118 GCA_030704885.1 Cynegetis impunctata
TCCCCGAGAGGAAAGACAGAAAAACTCTGCTTGAAAAGAATGGTTCCATCATTATGAAAACGTTGAGAACCACTGGCTTAGATCTTTTAAACTACTCAACGGATTTGAATGTAGTTTTTAGCAATAGATAGAGTGAATCAAGAGGAAAGTTTATATGTATAATACATACATATTGTAGTACAGAAAAGCCGAAAAATATATTTTTTTTTATATTGATAGTAATAATTTATATGGTAGAACAACGTTTGCCGGGTCAGCTAGTTTAGTATAAAATGTTAGTAATATTTTCACTAAGGCTATAATTGAAGTTGTGAATGGATAAAATTCAAATATTCATGTGTTTAGTAAACCTTATTCACAAATATAATGTTTGTGTTCTTTTGATACAGTTTTCAACTCTCTTAGAACAAAAAATCATTCAGTTAATCTTAGCAGTAGTTGTCAATGATGTGTAAATTCTTATCTTTGTAATGATCAAAATTTTCTTCGTCCTTTTTAATTAAGAATTTCTACCTCTGCAAGCATTCTTCAAAAAACCAAAAAAGGCTTTACTGCTTCCCAAGCTGTCACACAAACATGCTCTTAAAAATAACATTTCGTCATTTCCACTTGTTTTGAACAGACAATTCAACTTTTATAACTATTGAAAAGTGTATGTCGATTAATTTTAATTGTCAAGAAGGTCATCAATTGTTACCCTATGCTTATAATAATAATTTACATTTCTGATATGAAGTTCAAATATTGTGAAATTAGTAAAAATTTGAAATAACGTGAAATATCTTACTGAATGAATTGAATAACGCGAGATTTTTCCTACATATTTTCGTCAAAATTGATCTACACATCAAGAACTTACACTTCAAAAAATAATTTTAATTAGAATAATCATGAAAATCTAAGGGGGCATCCATTAATTACGGGAGGTGTTTAGGGGGGTAGGGGGTCGAGCGAAATCTCACCCAATCTCACGTGGGGGAGGGGGTAGTCTCGGCAAATATCACGTAATTTTTTTTTCTTAAGAAACAGTAGAAAATTGCGAGAAAACTGGGTTAAATTAAGTAAAAAGTGTTTCTCCACTAAAATATGGCTAAATCATATATAATAATAATCATCGCGGTTTAATTATGCACTGATAGAAGAAGTTATTAACTATACATAAATTCATTTGTTTGGAAACAATTTATTCATTTATTAAATATGAACAAGTATTTTTCAAACATTTTATTTTATTTATTTGCTTGCTTGTGTTACCTGCATTACAAGTTATTGCAAGGTAACAATACAAAAAATAAAATTTTTGCATCTGCAGAGATGTATAACATCTGTACGCAGCACAAACTATGGCTTAAAGCTAGCTTATTTTAAAACTTAAAACTAAGAAACTTATGTAGCCAAAAAATTCATTGTTTGACTGTCGAATTTGAATATCCTATTCCGGCTCATTTTGCTGCAAATTATGAATCAAATTGATAAGATATTTCTATGGATGGGAAGCAGACACAGACGCAGAATCAAGCTTAAGCTAGCAACGTCGCTTGGTTACCGTGGCACACAGAGCACTTCGGCGCATGTCTTGTAGGACTTCGTACATATCGACCTTTGCGCATGCGCATGTCGTAATGCCTATCTAAAAAACGCTATAATTTTTTATTCTTCGTTGGTAAAAATTGGGAATTCAAATTCCCTAATGAAATCATATGTGTTTTATCGATATCCGTTGGAATTTTTAAAATCGGGCCAGTTACCAACTTTTTGTCGTGAGACTATAACCCCTTTAGCTTCTCCTCGGCGTAAAAAAATACGCTACGGTGTGACGATTATTTATAAAAAAATAATGCCATATCCTTTTATAATAAACATACGACGCACTAATGATTTTCACTGAAAAAACAATTGTATTATTACTAATTCATTTGAACTAATAGAATATTTTATTGAAGTTAGGGCGGAACAAAAAGTGTTAAAGTAGTAGTCACTCTTGAGATCTTACATGAGTCTCCGTGGATTGAATTAGGGTGAATATTCTTCAACAAATTTCAGTAGTTCTTATTCAAGTATTTTATTATTAAATCTCATTGTGATTCTATGCTACGTCATTAAAAATCTCAAATACTAGTCTTAAATAGAAAAAATTATAAGAAAATTGTTTTTTCAAATAAATCTAATGGAATCGAGCACAGTTTAACACACTTACATAACAAATACGCATTTTGAAAAATCTCACGTGAGATTCGAGGAGGAGGTCGAGCAAAATCTTACTACATCTCAGGGTAGGGTAGCGAAAAATCGCAAAAAATGAAGTCAGTGTAAACGACCCGAAATATAGTTCTTAAGCATTTTTTTATGATCAATTTCAGGTAGACAAAATCGCTTTTACCGGCTCGACGGAAGTGGGTCTAAAAATTCAACAAGCTTCAGGGGTGGGTCGTCTGAAGCGCACCACCTTAGAACTGGGTGGTAAAAGTCCAAATATAATATTAGCTGATGTGGATGTCGCCAAGGCTGTAGAAGCTGCTCACATGGCTGTATTTTACAACCAAGGTAAGGATATCAGTTAGTTCAACAAGTGATAAAATTTATAATATATTAGTCAACGTGATTTACTTCAAAAGCTATTCAAGATTGGAGAAATATTAAATCATAATATTATTATGTATTATTTGTAAACAATTATTTTTATCTACATTTTTATTAAAACTAATTGTATTTGTTTAATAACAAAATAAATGGTTTTAGAAATTGATGATATTGCAGTATTTCAACAGATTTCAAGTCAGTCAATAACAAGTTTATCACTGTGAATATTTTTAGGTTACTATGTTCTTGTATATTCTTTTTCAAATATTTGTTGTGTATATAGGTCAGATTGGTCGATCCTTCAAGACATCATTCAAAGAACACCAACAATCTTTTTTGAAAAATAAAACGGATTCAACGATTTCAAATCATTGCCCTGAAAACCACCACCCATTTCCACAAATAGATAACTTTCAAAATATGCACAAATTACCGAAAGGAACCAATACTTACTTACTTAGAATCATTAGAACTTTTTAAACTCAATCATAATGCAAAAGATATCTTGCTGAACAACCAGATTTACTTGATATATTCTCCTATATTTAGTGTATTCAAACAATGATGATTTGTCTAAGAAAATTTTATTGTACCAATTTGGAAAATCCGCTTGTATTAGCCCTTCTTGAAATATGTTCCTCTTGTCTATTTAGGTACCTACTAGTGAGAGGCTCCATCGCCTATTAAATAGATTCGTGAAAAATATAGATCGATAAAAATATAGTTTCTCGAACGCCGAGGACTGCTAAGCCCGTCCCTGCCTCTGTCGAACGGGCGCGCCATCTGCTCACTGTCAATTTCGATTTCGTGCGGTATCGGCTAGATGCTACGACCTTATTGGGACTCGCCGTGCCGAAACTTCTCGATAGAATTCAACCCGTCCAACTATCGGCTCCAAAGGCGGTCACGTGAATTCGAGTCCATGTGACGCGAAAATAGTTCTTAAGCGTCGGGAATGCAGCCGTTTTAGCAAATTTCGGAGAAACGTCAAACTTTAAACGTTCGATATCGAAGATCGGCGTCTCGGATCGAGGCGAGACGTAGCCTAAGTAAGCACTACGGAAAGGACGTGGGCGATCGACGGGGCCCTTTGGGCCCCATCGATTCGGGGCCGATCTCCTTATCTCGGCTTAATAAGTTTGCCAAAATGCGGTCTTCGGCCGCCTGCATTTTGGGAAGTCGAATTTGGCAAACCAATTATTTATTTAGTATTATAGACAATAATTCTTTCCCACCCGTAAGCGCAAATCTATAATTATGTATTCAGTTCTTAACTCAATCTGCCCGATGATGGTCTAGTGACCGAAATTGCAATCGCAGTGTTATATTTACCCCGAGGCGAAGCTAAAGGGGTTATAGTCTCACGACAAAAAGTTGGTAACTGGCCCGATTTTAAAAATTCCAACGGATATCGATAAAACACATATGATTTCATTAGGGAATTTGAATTCCCAATTTTTTCCAACGAAGAATAAAAAATTATAGCGTTTTTTAGATAGGCATTACGACATGCGCATGCGCCAAGGTTGATATGTACGAATTCCGACAAAACATGCGTCGAAGTGATCTGTGTGCCACGGTAACCAAGCGACGTTGATAGCCTGCGTCTGTGTCTGCTTCCCATCCATAGAGATATCTTATCAACTTGATTCATAATTTGCAGCAAAATGACCCGGGATAGGATATTCAAATTCGACAGTCAAACAATGAATTTTTTTGCTAAATTTTCACGGATTTTATTCGTAATATCGACTTATTAATACATTTATTGCAATTTTCCTTAATTTCATTCGTAAAATCGACTTTCATTGTTATTTAATTTATATGATAGTTACATTCAAAAAATATTGACGACATGCACATGCGCCGAGGGGTTTTACCATTCCTAGTGCTACGCAGTAGGGTATCCTTCATTTTTTTCAAAGTACTTTTGTGATAATAAACGTAGTTAATTCAAGTTTTGTTTCTGTTCATCATTTTTTTTTTCGTTGTCGGACACTGAAGCGTTTCTAATTCTTTATAGCATTGTAACCTAGAGTTTTGCCAGCGTTCTCTTATAAAGATGAAACACAACAAGAATATCTAAGAAAATCTATTTTCAGTTCATTTATTATTTTTATTTTAATATATAATTTCTAATTAACAAAGGTTATAAAAACCTAGGGAAGTTAATGTTCGTGAAGAAACGGAAAGAATTTTCATAAATCAACAATACAATCTTGAAATCATCAGGTTCACAAATAACATATAAGAATCGATATACTTGATTTTTATTCGATGATTAATGTAAAATTATTAATATTTACAAATATCTACAGGTCAAGTATGTTGCGCTGGAACCAGAACGTTCATCCAAGAATCTCTGTATGACGAATTTGTTGAGAGATCTGTCGAAAGAGCCAAGAAGAAGACCGTTGGCAATCCTTTCGATCCGAAAACCGAACAAGGACCGCAGATTCGATTGATATTACAAATTGGAGAAAATTTTGGGTCTTGTCAAATGCGGGTGTGAATAGATGGAGCTAAAATTACTAACCGAGAGGAGAAAACAACATGGGGATAAGGGACTATTTCGTGCAACTACTGTCTTTTGCGATGTAGCATGATTCCAAATGTTATTTGCTCGGGAAGAGGTAAATATTAAAAGTCTAAACAAACTCTTCTTGAAGTTTGTGAGTTATCGCTACAAGTATTCGTTGAACGCTTTCTTTATCTGGCGAAGATGTCCAGAATTAACTCTATACCAGTGTAATCTGCAAGAAAGATATTGAGACTGTAGTAGAGATTTCTTCAGACATATTTGTTTGGCTTACAAAAAAATTTCTTCTATTTCCCATGTTTCCTGCGATTATTTAGTGATGGTGCTGCAGTCTTCATGTTTGTACGGTACAAGAAGATATTTGGCAAGTTACTGTTTCTCAATTGTAAAGATAAATTAATTAGATCGAAATAGCAGATAGACAGTTCTCTTTCAAAATTTATTGGAACGAAGTTCCTTACGACAGGCTTGAAAAATATGTGAGACTAAAACCGTAACGGAAGTGACGACACACAAACGAATATTGTATAATACCTTTCTCTTTCTCCCTCTTTCTTTCCGTTATCTCATCCCGTCTCTTTCTGATTCCACTCCGCCACGCCAATCGCCAGTGCATAGTATATACTCATGAATTAATGTACAAGCAACGCGAAAGCGTCATGAGCCGTCGCGGGACGCCTGGCAGATGTGAAACATCCAAATAATTTTGCATAAGCTATATGCATAAAAGAACAGATTGTGTTGCTGCTATATTATCCGAAGGAACTTCGTTCCTACCTGGTGTCCCATGATACCGTTTCTTTTTTTTTATATAATTTTCAGTTATCTTGAATTTCTTTATTTAAATTCGTTAAGTTTAATAGCACTCTATTAGCAAACGTAGAATTTGAAAGAGTCATGATAACTGATCATTAGTGAATGGAGTTATACTTGAAATAGGAGCCTATAAATGTTTCTGCATAGTTTTAAAGAATTTAAATCATCATATTCAATTCATTTGCATCTTTGTGTTATATAATCCTATACTAGTTAGATACTAAATTAAACGAATATGTATTTATATAATATAAATCATTAATTTCATTCGTCGAAATTTACAAAGTTTAAATAAACAACATTAAGTAATTATGTACTATAATTAATATCCACAAAAAAATTAAGGAGTCTTTAAAAAGACTCTGCTACTATATGCCTAAATCACTTATAAGGCCGCTGTACTTTTCACTTGTTCACAGTCATCTCCAATATTTAGCCGCAGTATGGTTTCCCACTAGTAATAAGTGTATTAAGCCACTTATGACACTGCAAAGTCGAGCTATTAAAAATTTATACTCATTGCCAGTTAGATTCTCGACAGATTTATTATATAAAAGGTATAATATTAAATCGCTAGAAAACATGTATAGAATACAAATATGCACATTTATCAATCAATCTCTCAACAAAACAAAACATACTTCAACAATATTTGAAAAAAGAAATCAAATACATAGTCATATGACTCGTAATCACAATAACGTTAACCTTATCCAATCAAATAACAGATTTGGATTAAACTCAATTTTTCATAAAGGTACATCAATATATAATATCCTACCAGATAGGTTAAAAAATCTTAAGTGTAAAAGCTTCAAACAGGAAATTAAAAAACACTCTATTTGATATTACTCTTATTGAAACATACTTTTCTCACTTGTATATCTTATATAAACATGTAATATTTAGATATTATAGATATTAGATAATAAGGTTTATTATAATTAAAACTTAACTTAGTTATAGGATGAACTACATGACAATTTAACCATTTGTTTAGTTCAATAAAGAAAACATTTAACAAAAAAAAAAAAGGTTTATTATAATTAAAACTTAACTTAGTTATAGGATGAACTACATGACAATGTAACCATTTGTTTAGTTCAATAAAGAAAACATTTAACAAAAAAAAAAAGGTTTATTATAATTAAAACTTAACTTAGTTATAGGATGAACTACATGACAATGTAACCATTTGTTTAGTTCAATAAAGAAAACATTTAACAAAAAAAAAAGGATGTAAACTATAACAAAACAAGATAACAGATTTAATAAAAACATTCATTCTATATAAAATATTGATTCACAAATTAAAAATAATTATTATTACAACATTATTTCGAGTACACCTTTGTTGTGGCAATAGAGACAATATTTTTGAATAACTTTCATCAATTTATCATCATAAATTACAGATATCTTCACATTTTAGATATTTGGACCAGTCCAACAGCTGATGAAATTCAAAGATCTTGAGGAGATCATCGAACGTGCAAACAATACTAACTATGGACTAGCAGCAGCCATATTCTCGAAAGATTTAGATAAAGTTAATTATCTAACACAGGGTTTGAAAGCTGGTACTGTATGGGTAAACACATACAATACATTTTCTGCACAAATTCCATTTGGAGGTTATAAGGATTCTGGGCATGGACGAGAACTTGGAGAATATGGCATCAAACAGTATACAGAAGTGAAATCTGTGATTACTTCTGTACATGAAAAGAATTCGTAATTTGTAATGTGTTTTTGGTATTTTATATTATTTGTACACAAAGATGGTTTGTATATTATTGTTGAAAATTTGGTGCTGAAATGCCGTGTGATTTTAATATGTTTTGAATATTGAAAATAAGTTTTATATGGTAATACTAAGAAGTCTTTAAATTCAAATGGGCAACAAACCACGTATTTTTTGGGCTTTTATCTTTGTAGTTTGCATATATGTTAATGTTTTTATATTGATAAAATAATAAATTTAAAATATATCAAGTAACTGTTCAATACATAAATTCCTATAACAAAAATAAATGAAAGAAGTAATAAACAGCACATTATCTGGGTTAAACTTTAAAACGAATGTAAAATTCTCTTTTCAAACTATAGGCACACAAAGAAATTACTGCTAAAATAAAATTCATCTGAGGTTCAAAATAGCTTAGACAAAAACCTGAGGAAAAAGTAGAATAGAATACCGATGATTTCACTCCTTCAATAAATTCATCGTTTCAGATGGCATTATTTTTGATAAGATGAAATAATGGTAGTACAACAATGAATTTACTGAAGGAGTAAAATTATCCGTTATCATTGTTATTTAATTATTGTTTAAGCTGTTCCAAATCGGCAATTGATCACTGCAGAATTAAAAAAATCACATTTAAAAAATAAATTCAACAATAAGAAAAATATATTTTTAAATAATGGTTTTCTTGGAATAGATCTAGTTTTAAAAATCATCGAGAATTATTGTATCTTTAGATGAGATGAATTTTTGTTTAAATTAATTGCCTTTTTTGTGAAAATAATACTTTAACTATATATTCTCCTAATTTTGAAAGTTGTAAGGATTCTGTCTTTAGAATAATCATTTTGCTGTCAACATTATTTGCATACTTGAATCTATAAATTCGAATGTTGTAACATCCATTGTGTTCGATGCTTAACATATGCTTGTGACCATTCGATATTTGTTCGGCATTGATCTTAATACATGTATGCGATTCTTTTAGTCTGACAATTATAAGAGTTGCAGATGAAGATTCCAAAATTCGAAAAATGATATTCTTCTCTGCGGATTTCTCGACTGCTATTTTGAAGAAAGAATTTGGCTTGGTTGAAAGAGTATTTTGTTAATTCTCATCAAGAATATGTTTCGAAATATAGGGATTCATGAATGAGCAATTCGACATGGGGTAGATAACGGACTTGTTGTTCACCTTGCGTCTGTCCTAATTTTCAGAGAACTATCGATTCAAATTTTTGAAGGTGAACAACACTTTCATTCTTGATTTTTCATTGCAACTCTCAAAAAGAAAATTCCCCTGGATCACGATTTTCAAAAAACACATTTTGCAGTTTACATTTTCATCAGAGATTAACATTATAAAAATGTGGAAAAATTAACTATTCATCAAAAAGCGTGAAAAAATCAAATAAAATTCAGGTACATGAATCTTTGGTTTGGTGAAAATAAAAACTATATTATAATAAATAAAAACACATTCTATATGGAAATTTCCCATCTGTCATTAGCTTCCTGTATTAGTGTGGAGAAACAACAAACTCTTGAATTTCCCAGATTGAAGCCTATTTTTCCTGTCTGATAGAATTTGTCCAGATTTGGAAAAAATTCTTTCAGAAGGAACGGATGTTGCCACTGTAACAAATTTCTCTCTGACGAGATTGCTCAGTTCAGGATAATAATTGTGGAAATTATTTTTCCACCAAGACATAGGATTCTCTTCTCTTGATATTGGAATTTCTTCAATGTATCTTTGATCCTCGATAATAGCCGATTTTGGTACTGTGCTTGAAGGCTGGTAAGCTGCCTTTTTTTTATCAAAACTTTTCCAAAAGAAGGTGAGAGGGCACAGAATCAGGGAAAACGATGACATTGACGCACCAAACCCCGTTTCTTTTTCAGCTTGTTAAATAACCACAAACGGCTGTAAATTGTCAGTGCGACAGTGGCAATAGATGATAAATCTCGCTCCGAAATAACGTTATTTTGGAGCGGTATTTTTGTGGAGCGAGCGCTACTGGAGCGTTACAAGTGTGGAACCGCTTTTCCCATCACTAGAGTAATATGGACATTTTTTATTCAAATATAAGGCATATTTATCTACTTTAATTTTTTACTACATATATGAATAGTTCATATGAACTATAGTTGTCATTATTCGATGCCATAGAAATCCTAATTATTTATAGTATATATCTATGGTCGATGCTTTTCAAATTTAAATATTTTATCTGCTTCATAAAATCGCTGTTGGTTTAATCCATGAAATGAAACTTTTAAATTTATTATTAAAAAAAATGTTATTCACGTATAGAAAATTGAGAAACAATAATGCATAATATAGAAATCCAGGTATAAAATTTGCATAAGAAGAAATTCGAAAGTTTGGTCAAAATATTAAATGCAATAAGAACATATCTTCACAATATCAAACTAGGAAACAATGAAAATTAGTGCTATTAGTATATCGAATCTTGAAGGTCTGAATATTTGTCGACAGTAATCACACACTATTATGATGAAGTTTTTTATTATTCCCAATTAGTTCAAACATATACATAACTATTAACAATATTTGAAATTGGGTAATCTGATTTAGTCGACTACTGCACCCTCTCAAACTCGCATTTCTTGATTGAGAAGTCTTCTGCAAAAAATCTTGAGGTAATAATTTTTATCATGTCAAGATAATTATCACTTTTACCATTGTTAAGTTTGACAAATTCCATATAGACAATAGTCTCCAACTTCTTATTTTCTAATCATTTGAGTGAATTTATGGAAATGTTCAACAATAACTGGCATGAAAGCAGATACTGAAGAATCGATCAAATATTGAATAAAATGCACAGCCTCTTCTTCGCTAATTTCTAGTCGAAGTTTGTCTTGAACTTTTCTCACAGCCTTATCAGGTTCTAGAGCTATATCAGGGATACTGGCATCAACCATTAGGGAGAACAAGTTCAGCATCAAGTTAGCATGCCTGTAACGGAAAAACAAAAGTTTCACTAGAATATATATATATATATATATATATATATATATATATATATATATATATATATATATATATATATATATTATATATATATATATATATATATATATATAGTATATATAATATATATATATATATATATAGATATATATATATATATATATATATATAAGAAAAACTTGGTGCTCGGAATGAACCGCGTAAAAGATTCGAAAAATCTCGACGTTTCGGCTCCTTTTGCGAAGCCATCTTCAGGAGAATTAGAAGGAAAATAATTCTCCTGAAGATGGCTTCGCAAAAGGAGCCGAAACGTCGAGATTTTTCGAATCTTTTACGCGGTTCATTCCGAGAACCAAGTTTTTCAAATACTTCAGGCCGCGGAAATCTTTCGAACCATATATACCTTATATATATATATATATATATATAATATATATATATATATATATATATTTATATATATATATATATATATATATATAAATATATATATATATATATATATATATATATATATATATATATATATATATATATATATATATATATATATATATATATATATATTATATATATATATATATATATGGTTCTCCTGAATTATAAGGAAGGTATCTTTTAGTTATATACAAGTTTATTTACAGTAAATTATTAACAGAAATCAAATAATTAAATAGTATGACCCAACGCGCATCTGCTTCTGCTCTGGTATCGTTCCGCTGCGTCGACCGCACCTCCAGTGCGCAGGCACTCAGGCAGTCCTTACTCCTTTGTCAGTCGAGGAAAGAGCGAAGCGTAGGGATGTGCTGGATCTCTGCGTTCTTAGGTCCGCGATTCTGTTTGACGTGATTCCGGGTACCGGGGTCGGTTTCGTCGCCGCCAGCTGGTCAACTTCGTTGGCCACTGCAAGCGAGTCAGCTCCCGGTCTATAGGAATTCACCGACAATCAGTACTTGTCGGACGGAACGGAATAGATTGGTCAATACCCAAACTACGAGGGTTTCTGACAATCAGTACTTGTCGGACGGAACGGGAAGAGACTGGTCAATACCCAGTCTCAGGGATTTGTCGGCAATCAATACTTGCCGACGGACGGGAGTTAGACTGGTCAATACCCAGTCTAGGAGAGAGCTCCTAGGAGTCAGTACCTCCCAAGAACTGCCTTCTGCATTCTCAGTGCTCGGGTTATATAGGCAGTGTCTTGCCCCTCCAGTATATATATATATATATATATATATATATATATATATATATATATATATATATATATATATATATATATATATATATATATAATATATATATATATATATATATAATATATATATATATATATATATATATATATATATATTATATATATATTAATATATATATATATATAATATATATATATATATTATATAATATATATATATATATATATAAGAAAGGTGTAACAAATGAACGTTGCTATTTTTGCATATTTTATGTAATTTCACCGCCAACTATAAAGAAACTTATTATTATATTATTACGTTCACTTAATAGTCAACTGTTCTCACCAATATAAAATGCTACCACACAGTTTCTATGAATTTCACGTTTTAATAGGGCCTATTTTTTACCATATCTTTTTTGTCAATTAGATATAGTATATATTTTTTATACTCCTCCTTGATTTTCTTAAAGTAGGTAAAAAAATTCTTATGTTTAAACATTCAATTAATTTCTTTCATTTCATAAAATTTTACAATTAATCTTGTAGCATCACATAAAATCATTAAATTCAAATTTTCCTTATGCCATAGTAATCCTTATCACAAAAAAATTAGCCGAGTTCGCGTTTTTAACTTAATAAATGACCTTACTTAAAAAAAAATGACCCATTATTATTGAGATTTTTTCAAACACCTACCTTCTCAAGTGAAGAAAAGCCGTTATAACATTGTTTCCTGCAATTCTTTGATAATGATCTGAAGTGACTCCTCCCATAAGCTTCAACCATCTCTTTACTGAGGCTTCATAGGTGGAGGAAGCGGTTTCGGATCTCATCCAAGAAATGTAGCCGAAATCTATGTTAGAAAAACAATTTTCCACAGGGTGTAAGTAATAAATTATCTAAATTATGGTCGGTCTCCTACACCTAACAAATAAGTTAATCACGCAATAGCCTGCACAAGATGCTAACGTACGTGTCCCCATTATATCTGGAGGGCAATACCGGTAATGGACGCATTTTCCTGTCGGAATGAATGTTTCCTTGAAAGGTAATTTTTGTATATACTCCATAAAAAAGAAAAAAAACGCTGCTCCATTAAGTTATAATAATAATAAAATTAATATCAAAGTTCAGTTTCTCCCAAAGTTATGTGGATAACTTTATCATATGTTATGAAAAGTCTAAAGAGTTTGTTTCCCTCGAATAATTAGTCTAAAATTATAATTAAGAAAGGAGCCAATTTGACATTTCAATTGTGAAGTTGAACACAATATTTTCAATATTTGAGAATCAACTAGAATCATTTCTAGAAAAAAATAAAAATATATCTGAAGACCAGTTTGGTTTTAGGAAGAACAAAAGCACTATTCATGGGATTAAGTTTCAGTATGATTTCATTTTGGATGGTTTTGAAGACCACCAGATGACATTCGTTAAATTTTGTGATATATCCAAAGCTTTCGACAGCATGTATCATCATAACCTCCGTCTGGAAAAATTAGAGTACTATGTAGCTAGAGGTGTTGCAATGAGCCTTTTTAGTTCCTACTTAGAGAATAGAAAACAGATCGTAGTTCATAATCGGCAGGTAAGCTCCATGATTGATACTAAGCAGGGACTACCTCAAGGCTCTGTACTAGGCTACACCTTTGTTTATATAGTGTTCATGAATGACTTGTCTGTAAATGCACATTGTCACACAGTTTTATATGAGGATGACACAACACTAGCTATGAGAGATAAAGATTTAAATAACCTGAAAATGAGGGCAACACAGATATAGGAAGAGACAGTTAGTTGGTTCAACACCAATAAACCTTATTTAAATAAAGAGAAATCGCAAACAGTTGTCTTTACTACATCTAGGAGAATGCCTTCTGGTTGTACAAAGTTTCTAGGAAGGAATATTGACAGTAGGCTTTTGTGGAAAGATCAATGTTCTGTACTAAAAAACAAATTACATAGTGCCATATATGCAATACGCCGAGTTCGGCAAATTATCAGTCATAGTGCAGCTTTATTAGCTTATCATGTATCACTTCACTCAAGACTGCTTTATGGTCTGGAATTGTGGGGGACTTCTTGTTATTTGCAGGAAGTGTTTGTAGTACAAAAGGGAGCTATCAGAGCCTTGGAAGTTGTGAACTCAAAAACTCACTGTAAGCCCTTATTCATAAAAAAATGGAGTCCTCACATTAACAGCTGAACTTATTGGAGAAATATTGAACATAATTACA
>JARQZK010003356.1:0-14047 GCA_030704885.1 Cynegetis impunctata
ACTAATCTAGAGCTTTAGATTTCACATACTTAGAGGGAGGGAAAGGAAGAATTTAGCAAAGAGAATGCAGGAAATATTTTTATTTTATGGAAAATGATATATTCAATTCTCTAATAAAGGATGGCAACTCAAAATGCCACATATTATTTGTAAATATTAAAATTTCCTAACCTTTAAATGTCAATAATAGCGTGAATTTGTTCTCGATCTTCCTTTCTCTCTCGCTCTCGCCCACCTCTCGCTTCATGACTATGTGCTTCATTCTACGTTCGCTCTTTCTCACTCTCTGTCTCAATCGGTATCAATCTCTTTCTCTTCTTGGACAAAAACGTTTCGCGCTTCACTATATTGCGTTTCATCCATAAGAATTTTAACCTCATGCGCGCAAAGAAGTTTCACTTCAAAAAATGACAATGACCAAATTATGTGCTCAATTTTTTTACATACAGATACGCTTGAGTAGCAGAGCTCTGTCGCTAGACTAGTATTTTTCTATCAAAGTGCATCGCATCGAGATTCGTTAGGAGATCGAACGGAGTAAATTATGGTTTGCAAAACCACGTTTTAGTACCAAACAGACATAATAATAATTAATTTTGAAAAAGAAAATTTATGAATTGCATCGCGTATTGAACCACGCTTCAAGAGCAAACCGTAATAAAAATATTTCATTAAAAATATATAAAAAATTCATCAGTCATCAAACAAATTTCGAAAGTCGTGACCCAGGAGGTCTAAAACGGATGGAAAAAATGCTCCCGCATCTGACTGTTGACTTTCGATACGCTGCATGGAAAATGCGACTAAAAATTACATCGACATTCCTCCATATCAAATTATTTTCGTCAATACCATTGTCACGATATTGACTCAAACATAAGGCCCTCCTAACAAAGTAAACAATAACGTCGTGTTTTAGTTTTTTTCACAAATGTTTCTGTTTGAAAATAGTAGATTTATACTATTAGTATAATAATTGACACATGTTATTTTTTCTATGCTCATATGAACAATTTGAAATAAGTTGGTTCGAAATGAAATATCTACTTCTCCCTATGGATTATTATATTTACTGTGGTCTATCTATGTTCTATTTTCACTAATTTTGATTGAATAATTAGGCGGTTTTATTTGATTTGAACAATACACTAAGTTTCTATTGAACGTATGCAATATTTCAACCACTATTATATATTATTTGAAAAATTAATTTTAGGAAGATTCATTTTTCCTTTACTTCAATAATCTTGATGTGATGATCACCATTTACAACGAGACATTTTTATTAGTCGTAGTGTCCCCGAAAATGATAAACTACTGCAGCGTATTAAAAGTCAACATAGATATACATATATAAATATAAAATATATTATATATATACATAAATATATATATATATATATATATACATATATATACATATATATATATATATATATATATATATATATATATACATATATATACATATATATATATATATATATACATATATATATATATATATATATATATATATATATATATATACATACATATATATATATATATATATATATATATTATATATATATATATATATATATATATATATATATATATATATATATATATATATATACATATCTAATATATAAAATTCTCGTGTCACGGTGTTAGAAGTTGAACTCCTCCGAAATGGCTCGACCGATTGAAATTTTGTGTGCATATCGGATAAGTATGAAAATCGGCTAACATCTATTTTTCATCCCCCTAAATGTTGAGGGTGGTCCATCCCTTAATTTTAATTTTTTGTTTTTCAGACAAAATTTTCTGTTCTATTTTTTTATGATACAGCCTTCAAAAATACATACAACCCTCAACTTTTACCCCTCTACGATCAACCTCTATTTTTTATTATTGTTAATCTCTTTCGAAATGGCTCGACCGATTCTCATGAAATTTTGTGTGCATATCGGCTAGGTCTAAGAATCGGACAATATCTATTTTTCATCCCCCTAAATATTAAGGGTGGTCCACCACTCAATTTTAATTTTTTGTTTTTCAGACATACATTCATGATACAGCATTCAAAAATACAACTTCAAATTTTCACCCCTCTACGATCAACCCCTATTTTCATTTGTTGATTATAAACTCTAATTTTTTGGCAAGATTCTTATTTTTATTTTCTCATGACTTAGAATAAAAATTCCATCGCGAATTTAATTTTTTTTAAATTTATTCACAGATCCACAATAGGGTTGCAAGATTGCAATAGAAAATAGCAATAGTCGGAGAATAGATAGTAATATACTTTTCATACCCCTAAGTGGTTAGGGTGGTCCACCCCAAACATTTTTATACATTTTTTAAACAAAATTTGTAATTTTAATTTTTTCATGATAACCCTTTTCATTTTCACCCTTCTATCAACAACTCATAACAACAGATACATCGGCAGATAGATGCATAGATAGATAAAAATAATTTATATAGCAGAACAACGTTTGCTGGGTCAGCTAGTATATATATATATATATATATATATATATATATATATATATATATATATACATACATATATATGTAAATATATATATATATTTATATATTATATACAGGGCTATTCAAATTCGAGTATATGCATGGGGATTTCGATAACGGTAACAGATAGAGGGATAGTTAAATGGGGGCAAAGTAGCATATTTCAGAGGTCAGTTATATGGATAAAAAAAAACTGATCTAGCTCCTTTAGTTATGGAGTAATATAGGAAAAATCGAAAATTTCGAAATCCTTTTTTTGCCAATATCTTTTTATTTAATGAATTGTTTTCAAAACAATCGTCACTTTGCCATTGCCACTTTTTGTAGGCTATCTAAATATCTGAATAAAAATTATATACAGGGTGTCGTATAAATAGGGACACCCTCAACTTTCAATTTTCAAATACGGACCTGCATTTTTTATTGCATTTTTTTGAATGCCAAGAGTCATGTTTTATATTGACGTAGTATTTTCACCTAAATTACAGAGTGTTCTGGAAATATTGAACTATTACCAGTAAAATTTCAACATTTTTTAAAAATTGCAGGTCTAATTAAAAAAATATCATACAATAAGTTATAAAATGCCTAGGATTTGGAAGATAATCAACATTATTCGACGACAAATGTCTTCTTCATGAATTCAACCACATTTCAGTTCACGCAACCCATGATCAATGTACGAAAATGTGAAATTCTTCCCAGTACGTATATGTATGTGCATATAATCAATGCCCAAACAAAATAATCTTCCAATAGAAATCATCATACTCCGGACACCAATTTGGAAATATTTCATTGTTACTCACTTTTCGAACTACCTATATATGTTTCATATTGACGTTTTATTTTTATATAAATCATAAAGTGTTTTGGGAATATTGAACTGATACTAGTGATATCTCATCATTTTTTAATTCCATAACAACTCTAATTGAATAATATCAGAGAATGAGAGGTGAGTCAGACAAATTGATTCCTTAAGAAAAATCAATTTCAGAATTTCCAGATTATCTAGTCTCACTACTTGTTCGGAATAACAATAGAATAAAATCAACATTGCCGAGAGACATTTTATTTCTTTACAATAATGTAGCATTGGTAGAATAATTATTATTGATCCCAATGTCGATTCACCTCAGTAGGTATGAGGAAGATCTGTTGTATGTATTCTGCGGAGAACTCACAAAACATAATCTGTCACAAACATTATTGATCACATTGACACATATTATTGATCATATAGGTTTTTATATTTTATAACTTATCGCACAAGAACATGTTTAGTTATTATCTAGAATTGGAATAAGTCATTATAAGTAATCATAATCGAAATAAATGTTTGAATTGACGATCTTCTCGTTTCAGACATTTATGGAGTCGTTTTTTTTATATATTATTCGCTCTGTAATTATCTTTCGGCGTAGTGATGCGAAAGCGTTCATGATTTTAATTCTTAAATCTTATATATTTTCAAATTCGTTTTGATATATTCTATTTTTTAGTGTACCCCTTAAGAAAAATGTCAAGCGGAAAGACGAATGCTCCTATTATTTCTGTAGAAAACGTTAATCATATCTCTTTTCTGCTCTATGGGGAAACCCATTTTCAGTACTATCAGATTTTTCATTAAATACCAACGAAGAAACTGTCAAAATGATGACAAGTGAGGTGAACTAAATATTTATTTTCCAAAGCATACTATGAGAATTCAAATAGTTTAATCATAATTGCTGTATATAGCATCATAATGCCCATGAATTTGGTGAAAAATGTAGGTAGTTCGGAAAGTGAGTATCAATGAAATATTTGCAAATTGGTGTCTGTAATATGAAGATTGCCAGTCGAACGTTTTTTTGTTTGGGCAATGATTATATGCACATACACGTACTAGGAAGAATTTCGCCTTTTCGTACATTGATTATGGGTTGCGTGAACCGAAATGTGGATGAATTCTTGAAGAAGACATTCTTCGTCGAATAATGTTGATTATCTTCCAAATCCTAGGCATTTTATACCTTATCCTATGATATATTTTTATTTAGAGCTGAATTTTTTAAAAAATGTTGAAATTTTACTGCTAATAGTTCAATATTTCCAGAACACTCTGTAATTCAGATGAAAATACTACGTGAATATAAAACATGACTCTTTGCATTCAAAAAAATGCAATAAAAAATGCAGGTCCGTATTTGAAAATTGAAAGTTGAGGGTGGCCCTATTTATACGACACCCTGTATATAATTTTTATTCAGATATTTAGATAGCCTACAAAAAGTGGCAATGGCAAAGTGACAATTGTTTTGAAAACAATTCATTAAATAAATAGATATAGGCAAGAAAAGGATTTCAAAATTTTAGATTCTTCATATATAACTCCAAACTAAAGGAGCTAGATTAGATTTTTTTTTATCCATATAACTGACCTCTGAAATATGCTACTTTGCCCCCATTTAACCATCGCATATCTCTCACCGTTATCGAAATCCCCATGCATATACTCAAATTTGAATAGCCCTGTATATATAATATATATATATATATATAAATATATAAATATAGATATATATATATATATATATATATATATATATACATATATATTGTGTGTGACAATGTTCGAATAACACTATCTCCGACAATAAACTATTTCGACGAGTTGTAGTCCATATAGGTCGTACTAAGCAAAACGCAAAAAATACCAAGACTCACCCTTTCTAGTGTTCTTCGACTTGTAGATCTCTTCTTTAGGGGTACCCCGAGTTGAGCACACCACTTTAGTCTGTAATTAGGCACTCCGCTCAATCGATCACTAAATTATATGAATAGATATGTCTATCGATTGTGAAACGATGTTCACAATGCGAAATCTCGAACAACAGTGTCTGTGATCTGGCAAGCTTTGCGTTGCGTTGCGACCAACAAAAAATGTGACAACAAAAAAAAAGAAAGATAAATATTCTCCACATTTTTTACCGAATCTAGCTCGTTTCAGTGAAAACCGAACATACCGCTCACCAAAAATATACCAAAATATTTTTTTCTTTCAAATGAACAACAAGGAATTTTCAAAATAATTGATACTAGAACTAAAATTATAAAATTAAACAAAATTTCTATTTTCTATTAGGTAGGGGGCATAGTTTTACAACTGGACGTTTGTTTAACTGATGTTCCTTTTTCAAGACGAGAAATGTCTTCGGAAAAAACATCATCTTGAACAATCGCTAAATCACTAAAAGTGCATGATTGTCTTAAATCTATCGAGCGAACATATGAATTTCCGTCGATAGGAATATTCAAGCGACAAAAAAATTTCGAGGTGAAATTTTAGAAACAAAGGTTAAACAATAAACAATAATTCGCTAAATTTTCTCCAGAGAAGAAAATTTATTAAGTAACAATATGACAATATTAACACCCACGCCGACAGTAAGCGTACAACTTCGCTCTTCGGATAATGCTTCTTTAAAAGCAGAATAGGAATTTGAAGAACTAGGAATTAATGGAGAAGATAGCCAAGAGGGCCCCGCCCACCATAAGGAAATACTAAGAAGCTCTGAAGGCAAAGCACCTCTCGATGCAATGTCCGCTGGATTTTCTTTACCAGCCACATGATGCCAATAAGCAGGATTCACTTGCTCCTGAATGTGAGCCACACGATTACCAACAAATGTAGACCAACGATAAGGAGGAGATCTGCAGATCCAGTCCAAACAAACTTTAGAATCGGAACAGGCAAAAGTTTTTTCTATCTGAATGTAGTTTTTGTAAGTGGAAAAAACGAATGTTATGAGATCTGCTAGTAAAACTGCCGCACATAATTCCAATTGGGGAATTGATACTCGTTTGAGAGGGGATACTCTTGATTTTGCAGAAATAATAAAAACGTTGAACCGACTTATGGACTCTTGGAAACGCATATAAATAACAGCTGCATATCCACGTTCACTAGCATCACAGAAACCATGAATCTCGCCACATTTTTTTTTTTTTTAACTCGAGGGACCTACAGTTTAACGCCGGTTCCGAACGGCCAATGGGCTTGTAAAGTATGTACATTACCCAACAATTTTTAATTACATATAACCACTAAATTTCGGACATACACAACACCCAAGAGCGCGGTGGGACTCGAACCCACAATCCTCGGTTTACAAACGGTATAAGGCCGTTCACCTTACCGCTGGTCTACCGAGGCCTCTATCTCGCCACATACTCGTTTGCAAGATGCAATGTGACGTGGTATTTCCAAACTAGACAACAAATGTAATTCTGATTTATATAACTTCCATTTTTGTTCGATTTATTCTAGTACAATTTCGTCCCAACAAATACCTAATGTCCACAGGTATTGCATAAGATGCTTAGCAAAAAATGTTAATGGAGTTAAAAAGCCAAGAGGATCGAAAATTCGAGCTAATTCTGATAAAATACTTCGTTTAGTACATTTATTCGATATAATATTGACATTGTATGAAAACGTATCTTCATTTGGATTCCAATACATGCCCAAAATTTTGATTGTAGTGTTTCCATCAAAGTTTATAGGTATTTGGCGAGAAAGATCTGGAATATTTTTTAAGAGAGAGGGCATGTTACTAACCCACTTGCGGCGTTCAAACCCGCCGCAAGCTAACAAATCGATGAGTTGCCGAATCTTCCTACTAGCTTCACTTTCAGATTCAGCCCCACCAAATGAATCATCCACATATGTATCTTCTTCAAGAACTTTTAGTGCTAAAGGAAAACGATTACCTTCATCTTTACAAAGCTGATGAAGTGTTTCTGAGTGCCAAGAATGGAGACGCCTTTACGCCATAGGTAACAGTATTAAGGACGAATTCCTGAATAGGTTCTTGTATCGAAAATCTCCAAAAAATTCGTTGAACATTTGACGAAAACGTCCGCTGAAAAAACTATTGAGTGCGTTCGAAAACGAAGAAGTAACGCCCCTAAATCTGTTTGTAACTTTGGTCCTGTCAACATAATGTCATTATGAGATTTTCCATTGGGAGATTTCATCGATGCATCAAAAACTACACGAAACTTAGTAACGTTAGATTCCATTCTTACGACACAATGATGTGGTATAAAATATGCTTTAGAAGAATTTATTGACATCGAAGCCGATGACATATGGCCGGAGTCTAGAAAATCTTGCATAAAATTTGCATATTGCTTCTTAAGTTCAAGATTTTGGGAAAGTCGATTCTCTAGCATCGTAAACCTACAAAGAGCAGTATAACGAGAATTTCCTAATTTGGGCGACGAACTTGGGTGAAACGGCAATGACACGACATAACGACTATCAGGATTCCGGTAGGTTGTACCACTATAAAAACCTGCACAAGTTTTATCTTCAGGGGATGAACAACTGATATTTGAAACATTTTCCAATTCCCAAAATTCTTTCAAGATATGATTCAAAGATTCCTCATCTCTATCGTAAATTACCAAGACGTAACAAATGAATTTATTTTGGAAATTAGAGTTGATTCACACCGAATCTGACCAGTTAATATCCATCCAAAACGAACGTTAAGTGCTACTGGCTCATGTGATCCACCTTCTATTTTACCATTGCATAAAATCTTAGCAAATATCTCCGCAGATAACAGCATGTCTATTGGTTTTGATTTATAAAATTGAGGATCAGCTAGAGTTAAATTCGTAATGTGTGACTATGATTCCGGCGAGAACGAAAATGTAGGCATATCAGAACAAATTTTAGGTAGATTGAAGGCCTCTACTGAAAACTGGGGACCTTTGGTATGAGCCGAACTAATAGTACAACTTACTTTGATTGTCGAAAGTTTTCCACAGATTCTGCAGGTTGAGTTTATGGATTTCAACTCATTTCCCCAATAGCGTTGTAATTCGCGGAGACTATTTCGTTCGAATCGCATCCCGACCAGTACGCGATGTACTTCGGGAACTTTTATTTTTATTGAATTGGCATTTACTTGAGAAGTTCATATTCATAACTTTATGAACAAACAAAAAACTAACTTTTCACAGGTTGCAATAAAATCTATTGAATAAACGCGTTTCGTTATAACATTGACTTCATCTCGTCTGAATTATGGTATTTCAAAACAATCTATTTATACGAAAAATGGAACATAATAAATGGGTTCCTAGAGAAACTAAATAACAATAAGCAATTTATTCAGAGTTATTGGTAGGAACATTGTGAACAGATTAAGAAGAGGAGAAGGGTTTAATTCAATCTGGTCGTTTACTAGGTAACCGGAATTTTTATATTTATTGATGTATAATATAAGGGATTCCCAACAGTTGGTTTTGTGGAGACTATTTTCTAACTGTAATAAATTATAATTTTGATTAAAGGTATTGTTTTCTTGAATAAGATGACACGCAAAATTAGAGTCTGTTTTCTGCTTAATATAGCTACGTTGGTGTTTGTGTATTCGATATTTGAAATTTCTAATTATTCGTCCTATATAGAATTTTTCACAATCGTTATAGTTAAGTCTATAAACTCCAGTACGTTCATCTCTATGAATTTTTGATTTGTTGTTTTTAATCAATTTTCCAATGCTATTATTGGTTTTATATGAAACTTTGAAATTTTTTTATGACTATACTGGTATAGATAGACAATTGGATAGTTTCATCACTTATATTAATTACATCATAAACATGGCCGGTCTATTGTTCCTATTGTTTGGGGCAGGTGTGCGGTGCAGTCTTTTGTTCCTATTGTTAGACCAGCTATTTTGTTAGGGCAGGTGTTAGGGGCAGGACCGTATTAACTAATGATTGATGATCGTAGGAATTGAATATTTTTTTACAAATTTAGACCAAAATTCGTAAATCGTAAGAAACCCGGCCCTGACATTAGATATTCAACGTGGGTGGGTATTTCTAAGAAAACACACACAAAAGGTTGACGCGAATATCTCTTCTTCGTATGAATTCATAGAAATCCATCGCTAGCATTAGATAAATTATTCGACATAGGTGGGTAGGTATTTCTTTTACAAAATCTAGGGAGCCGTGTGATTTCATACCTTATGTTATTACTTACGAGCATATAAGGATTGTCAAATATCAAACTCTCATTTATAATAATAAATTTCACACAGTTCTATGTTCAATCAAATCTCTTTAGATGTAATCACGAACAAAAATCTGAAATTTCATAAAACCTATTAGGTAATTATATGAATATAAATAATTAAATGAATTTATGATTCCTGGATACCCTTTACTAATGATTTGTACATATATTCAATTTGGTGAGATTGAATAATTTATTGAACTTTTTGCCATATAATTTTTTTTAAGTAAGAATAAAATAACTTAAGTAACTCTTTTACTATTTAATGCATGAAATCCACCAGATCAATCAAATTTTATTTCTTTGATTGGGCAGAATGCGAAATTTTTTATTATAGATCTCATATTTTCTTTTTTTCTGTTTAATTTTATGTATACATTTGTACATATATTCAATTTGGTGAGATTGAATAATTTATTGAACTTTTTTTCATATAAGATTCACAAATTTTTTATGGAAGAACAAAATAACTTAAGTAACTCTTTTCCTATAAAATGCATGAAATTCATCAGATCAATCAGATTTTATTTCTTTGATTAGACAGAATGCGAAATTTTTTATTATAGATCTCATATTTTCTTTTTAGACAAAACCTCCTAGTGTTTAAAAATTATGATACTAATACGATCAACATTATATAAATAAATTGATAGGAAGTTAAGTATTATGTATTTAATTCAACTTAGATTATAAATTATAACCCATACTTTGTATGAAGTAGTAATAAAGTTAAATTATTTATCCATTCTATTATTCTACATTGAAAATTTAATAATTTTATAATTGTATGCATACTTATAAAGAATCACATACCTTGTCATGTCAAAAAAATCCCACACATATCTATACTAAACGGATAAAATTGTTATTGAATATATGAGTCCTACATTCATCGTATAAATGATTTGTCCATGCATTCAATTTGGTGAACATCGAAATTAAATAACTTATGCAATTTTTATAAGATTCATGAAGAACAAAATAACTTAGGGAACTTTATTACAGAAAATTTATTTATCTAATTACAAACCTTTTTATTTGAAACAGTAAATTATTTAAAAAAAATGTCAAATATTAGGAGTAAATAAAACGTAGACGCTAAATGTATACAATTGATGAATATCTTAAAATCATAACATTACTAGAAATACTGTTTTAGAAAATATAAACATGTATTCGATTAGGAAAGAATAAAATATGAAGGATAAACATATCCAACGATAAGTATATTTTTATGAAATAAAAGAATTCTTTTTGAATATAAATAATTTTATTTGAATTTAGAACTCTACATATGAAAAACGCTGTATAAAATGGTGCTCAATGTTTTTCTGAGAAATTGTTCAATTACTTACGCAATTATTAAATCTGGTAAAACATATGAATTACATAACTTGCTTGTGAAACATAAAACTACTTTTTGAAAGATATGAAACTTTATTACCAAATTTGGCAGAAAGTTCATAAAATATATTTCACAACTTGAAAAGTTGGGTAGGCTATCGAAATTTTCAGGAAGCAGACGTCTTTTATTAAATTGTACCGAATAAATTTTAGATTCTGGTTGCTACACTATATGACTTTTTAGGAAGTTTTTCCCGTTGATCGCAAAAACTGTTGAAAAAGATTTTCCGAAATATCATTACATACCTTTGAAAGTACTATTCCATATATTTAGTTTTGATCATTACGACAATTAGATGACCATCAGCTATTTTCTAGTTTTAATTTCAAAAATTGAATTTACGTATTCTGCAAATAACCCGTCCTTTTGTTTCTTGAAAAATCAAAATTGATATGATTGAAACTTTTTTCGTATACATGAAACGGTTCGAATGCTTAAATAGACTTTATGGAACTTTTTTTCATATAAGATTCACAAAATTTTTTATGGAAAAACAAAATAACTTTGCATGCAATAAGATGCCTGAAATTTTTTTCATCAGATTTTATTTCTTAAGACTTGCTCAGGGAACGCATTCATAAGTGAAAAAAATTTGAATTTGTATTATTTTATCATTGACAGTTTACACGCGATCTAAGTTATATTTGATAAACTCACTAGAACGTATGGTAATCTGTGAAAAATGTTAGTTTCTTTGCTATTATTGGTGGTTTCTGATGATGCCGTCCCGTTGAATACGCTGATTGTTCACCTGCTTCCAATTTGGTTGAAGTAAAGGGGGAGGGAGTCTCTATGAACCAAACCCTTACCACTTTCGACTAGATATGCAGTTTCTGGTCGATCACAACAATAAGCACTTGCACGTTTTCGATTAAGTTCCTGGTCCGTATTTATTCGGATTTATTGATCAATATCCGTACGATGGCAAATGTTAAGCGTTATAGAGTTTGGACTGTATATGTACGATTTTTATAGATAAACACCGTGGTGTATTTAAATTTTTTTATGTTAAAATTGAGATGTATAACCCAAGGGTGACTATTTGCAATAAAAGTTCTTTTTAATTCTCTTAGCGTCTCTCTTCGTATTTTCGCACCTGCTCCTACCTCGCACACCCTAAAAGCCAGAGCAGGGTAACAATTTTTCGCGTTCTAATTATTTCTTCGTTCAAAAATATTTTTTAATCATTGCAACAAATTTTTTCCTGATTGCGACTTTTTTTTTGAAAAAGATATCTGAGCGATGCAAAAAAAAATGAACATATGCATAGTTTAACTGTTGCGATGTTTAAAAAAATATTTTTGAACGAAAAAATAAGTTAGAACGCAAAAAATTGTTACCCTGCTCTGGTTTTTTAGGGTGTGCGATGGTAGGAGCGGGTAGCGAAAATAGAACGAGAGACGCTAAGAGACATTAACAAAAAAATTTTATTGCAAAAGTCCCCCTTTGGGTAATATATCTCAATTTTAACATAAAATATATATCTAAATACCCCACGGTGTTTATCTAAAAAATCGTACATATACAGCCCACAACTCTAAACGTTTAAACTTTGATCCATCGATACGGATATTGATCAATAAATCCGAATAAATACGGCCAGTGAACATTAACGAAAAACGGCAATGCTTCATTGTTGTGATCGCCCAAAAAAAAAGTGCATATCTAGTCGAAAGTGGTAAGGTTGGTTATAGAGACTCCCTCCACTTCACTTCAACCAATTGGAAGCAGGTGAACAATCAGCGTATTCAACGAGGACGGGATCATCAGAAACCACCAAAATAGCAAAGAAAATACTAACATTTTTCACAGATTAGCATACGTTCTAGTGAGTTTATCAAATATAACTTAGATCGCGTGTAAACTGTCAATGATAAAATAATACAAATTTAAATTTTTTTACTTATGAATGCGTTCCCTGAGCAATCTTAAGAAATAAAATCTGATGAAAAAAAAATTTCAGGCATCTTATTGCATGCAAAGTTATTTTTTTTTTTCCATAAAAAAAATTTTTGAATCTTATATGAAAAAAATTCCATAAAGTCTATTTAAACATTGAACCGTTTCATGTATACGAAAAAAAGTTTCAAACATATCAATTTTTATTTTTCAAGAAACAAAAGGGGGGGTTTTTGCAAATACGTAAATTCAATTTTTTTAAATTAAAACTAGAAAATAGCTGATGGTCATCTAATTTTAGTAATGATCAAAACTAAATATATGGAATAGTACTTTCAAAAGGATGTAATGAATTTCGGAAAATCTTTTTAAAGTTTTTGCGACAACGGGAAAAATTCCTAAAAATCATATAGTTAGCAACCAGAATCTAAAATTTATTCGGGACAATTTAATAAAAGACGTCTGCTTCCTGAAAATTTTGATAGCCTACCCAACTTTTCAAGTTGTGAAAAAAATTTTTTTTTTTAAAAAAAAAACTTTTTCTGGCAAAAATTATGTAATTCATATGTTTTACCGATTTAATAATTGCGTAAGTAATTGAACAATTTCTCAAAAAAACATTGAGCACCATTTTATACAGCGTTTTTCAATGTAGAGTTCTAAATTCAAAAAAAAATTTTTTATATTAAAAAGAATTCTTTTTTTCTAAAAAAATTTCTTATCGTTGGATATTTTATCCTTTTATTTTATTCTTTCCTAATCGAATACATGTTTATTTTTCTAAAACATATTTTTAGTAATGTTATGATTTTAAGATATTCATCAATGTAACATTTAGCGTCTACGTTTTATTTACTCCTAATATTTGACATTTTTTTTAAAAAAAATTTTTGTTTCAAATAAAAAGGTTTTTTTAAATTTGATAAATAAATTTTTTGTAAAAAAGTTCCCAAGTTATTTTGTTTTCATGAATCTTTTAAAAAATTGCATAAGTTATTTAAATTTTGATGTTACCAAATTGAATGCATGGGCAAATCATTTATACATGAATTAGGGCTCATATATTCAATAACAATTTTATCCGTTTAGTATAGAATGTGTGGGATTTTTTTGACATGACAAGGTATGTG
>JARQZK010003357.1:0-14013 GCA_030704885.1 Cynegetis impunctata
TTTTTCTTATCGCTCTTCGATATGGTTCTTTTTTTGGGCTTTTGCCCGCTTTCTTCGCGCCTTTCCACTCGTCTCTGGGCGGCATTATGCTGGGTCGATGGTCTCGCTGCAGAATGAACGTCGCCCCCTAAAAATCTCGGTTTTATGAGAAACGTAGGTTCGCGCCTAAGCCACGCCCCCCGCTGTTCGCAATTCGTACGCTACGGCCCCGATTGGACGATCGGTATTTCCTCGTTCGGGCTCTTATTGCGATCGTACGAACGAAACCAAACTAGTCACGATAGTTTGTATATTTCAGATTTGTCCGCCCACAAAATATCGTCGTGTTATAGCGACGGTGACGTTATCTCTTGCCGTCTCTAGCTCCGCGAAGCGGGGTTCCGATCCCGCAGGTACGAATACCTCGCGGACGTTCGATCGGGCGGGACGCTCGTTTCGATGCCGATCATCGAGATAGGACGTATCGGACGTACCGCGAGTCAGACATGGACGAACGGACAATCGCTATTGAGGATACCTGCTCGATCTACATCGCCGCGCGATCGTACGGCCAGTCCGGATAAGTCAACCGTCGTATCAAACGACGAGACGATCGATCTAGGAGGGCCGCTCTCGAACGACGATGCCTGCTAGGAATCGGCGTCGTTCGAATTAACGAAGAGCATATATTCGAACTTCGCGTACGATATTAGCTTCTCACCTCTGACGGTAACAGGCCAACCCGTACATGCGGAGACGGCGGCATTCCGCGTATCGTTATTCTCCCGTCGTTTCTCCCTTCAGAGCCAATTCCCGTACGAGGACGGCCAAATACTCTCGCTGTACGACCACCATTCCGCGACGCCGGACGACTAGGCAGTACCGAGTAAATTTAACGCTTACCGCCGGGAACTCTATTCGAAACGAGAGATCGAATTATTCGCGAGGCTGCCGCCTACACACGCTTCTACGGAGACGACTCGCTGCTAGTACGTCGTCGAGACGAACGTCTATCGACGCTATTGTACCTATCGAAACTCTCTGTCGATCGACCGTATTCATTCAATATGTAAGATTGACGAGGCTAGCGCGCTCCGTCGTATGACAGATTCTGTCGACATCTCGCGGGGCAGTCGACGATTTGTATTCCGTCATCTCGATTCGATTCGGTCAACGATCGGCTTCGGATTCGTAACTCAATAATATATCTACTCTAGAAGACTCAAACACGTTCAATATGTCCGAAGTAGAAGTTCTACCGACAGCGTCTCCAGCGACGAAGGTGAAGAAGGGTGCCGAGAAGAAAGTCGCCAAACACGCCAAGCCTACTCACCCTCCCACATCCGACATGGTGAACAACGCTATCAAAGGCCTGAAAGAAAGGAGCGGTTCGTCTCTGCAGGCGATCAAGAAATACATCGCTGCCAATTACAAGGTAGATTCCGAAAAACTGGCTCCGTTCATCAAGAAGTATCTCAAAGCGGCGGTAATCTCCGGCTCTCTAGTGCAAACGAAGGGAAAGGGCGCCTCCGGTTCTTTCAAACTAGCTGCGAGCGGCGCTTCTGCTCAGGGAAAACCGAAAGCGGCTAATACCAAGAAGGCGTCCGCAGACAAAAAAAAGAAATCCGCCGTCGCCGCCAAATCATTATCGACTGAAAAGAACAAACCGACCGGCGCTACGAAGTCCAGAAAACCTGCCGCCGACAAAAAGATGAAAATAACTAAGTCGCCGTCCAAGGCGAAGAAATCCGCGAAGTCACCCATGAAAAAACCGAAGGCTCCTAAGCCGAAAACAGTCAAGGCCGTCGCGGTCTCTTCGAAGTCGAAGAAGGTGGCGTCGCCGAAAAAAAAGAAGTAATGTTCAAATCCCTTCGCCTAGAACGAAAATATCCCCTGAATCGGCCCTTCTCAGGGCCTCCAATTGACCTAACTCTATAATGTTTCTCTATTACGGCTACCCGGAATCATTTTATGTCGACTAGATATCCTTTTCTGACTTCAACTCTTCATCTATACCGCTTAATATCGGCGATTACTATTCCGCTCTAATTGTAATTGCATCTCGATCTGCTGCCATCTGTACGCGATGCACTTCGCGAATTAGAATTTTTTTTTATTAGAGGGTTGCAATTCGGTATACGGATTCGGTTGATGTTGAGGCGCGTTTCTTCAATGCGCTCCACTGCATTCCTCATGCACTTCCCGTTATTTACTTGGAGATAAATTATTTTCTACTATTAAATTCGATATGCTTATGCGTGTATTTTCGGAATAAGATTCAATTCTCTAGAATCTCATCTCGACGCGATGCATTTCGCGCTCGAATAGTACGGCTTTGGTGCTGCAGCTCTGCTGCTCACGATTTTTTTGGCTCTATCTAGATGGTGAATTGTTTATAACAAGTTCTGCACGTTCAAGGGGTCCGAATTTCGAACAATCTGATATTATGTATCGCAGCCATACCGACACTTTTTTTAGGAAATTGACGTTAGGGATACTACGTAAATTACCGTTGTTCATTTTAATTTATTTACAACATGAATCAAGTGCGCGCGCGCGCGTGTGTGTGTGGGCGCGCGCTGTCCTCGCAATGCGATAGCAATGCTTCTGGAGAGTAGAAGGCGGAGGCAAGTATAAGGCGGAGGTTATGGTGGATGCGCTTTCTAACGAACCACTATTCGGTCGAATATGTCGGTACTCGCACGAACGAATCAGACTTATAAGTGCTTAATGTCCATTAAGGTTATATAAATAAAGTCAATATTTCACTAGTTCGTAATGGTCCGTAATTGTAGGGGGTGCGTACGTTTCATTTTGGGGCCAACTTTAGACTCCTGAGCCTGTACGATGCTTGTAGATTAGTTCATTATCTAACGGCTAGTCCAATGTTTGAAGGAAAGCTGATGGTCGGGTCGAAAGTCTATTTTTTGAACATCTATTTATTTCTTGAAATTTGCAGTCGACCGGAGGTTTTTCACAGGTTCCTATTTGGGTAGCCTGAAGGTAAATCCTCAGTTCCTTGTCTTACTGCTGATGATCTTCCGACAAGGCGGCCGAAAATCACCTGATCCAATGAAAACGCCGAATTGTGACCAACGTTTCCGCCAATGAACGTACAGTCCTCCCCTATTTCGTGAACTTCCCCAACTAATCCGTGTGGGGGCGGTGCGGCTTCGAAATAACCTGCACCTCTACAACCTGTCTCTGTCGCTCTTCTCTGTTACGGGTCGCAACACTGATAACTGTGGACCTAGCGAGTAGTAGTTGTGCCTATTTGACCAGTGACCAGTGCAAGTTTCCGATTGACAATTTTTACTCTCGATTATTAGTTTAACGTATCGGTGAATTCAAAGGTTAGTTGAATACCTAGTGATCTCTTGATTCCGCCATTCTTTTCCCTGCTTATATACCGTACGCCGGCGATTAATTATATCCTAGTCCTTCATTGCGTGAAGGTGCTTTTATTTCCATTAATCATTATAGCACGTGGAGATTTATACGAGTATTCAACTCGTGTCGCGCTCTCTTGTTCGAATATTTTATGACTCCTGCTATTATTCCAGTAAAGTAAGTAATCCGTATATAATCGGGTTTGATTTATTGATTCAAGCATCATCTGTTCACATATATTCAATGTCTTTCTCTCGCAGGATATATCCTATTTATGACTATGGTTGTCTCCTTATATCGTTTCATCTCCTTTTCAAATTACAACGGTGCTAAGGAAGTTTCCCTCCTAAATTGATTTATTTGCGATATCTCGGAATATTAGACTACGATTAATATGCACCAATGTTCCGTCTCCTAATGACCACGTGTTCGATGAAGGATATATATTATACTCTTACCTCGCCTACTGTGGGAGATATGTTGGGAATATTAATAATCGGATATTATCGGACAAATAATACTAGATAACCGTGATGATATGTCGTTTCGTTTTCTATGTAAAAGAATAATAATCTAAACATCAAGAGCTGTCTCGCCGTATCGTAGATGTAACGTATACATGTAGCCCCAACCAATTTCAGAGCGATATTTTCTAATTATAACATTACCGTACACGTATTATTATAGACGACGTCGTGCATCGGAACTATCCTTTTTTTTTAAATTAATTTTATTTCCCGGGCATCGGCCCCCTTAACCTCCGCTCTCGATGCGTTAAAACGGCTCTTGTAATATGAACCCGGCGTTACCATTACTTTAGTTACACTCGTAGCTCCGCCCTATTCGACGTTGGCTCGAGTTACGCGATTGGCGCATCTACGGAGACTATATAACTGCTGCTACGAGCGGTTTCGAGGCACTATTCGACGGACCTCGGTACGAGATACGTACTCTATTGATTCGATTTTATCACAGTTTGCAACATGTCAGGCAGAGGCAAAGGCGGAAAGGTTAAGGGAAAGGCAAAGTCCAGGTCCAGCCGTGCGGGACTTCAGTTCCCCGTAGGACGTATTCATCGACTTCTACGTAAAGGAAACTACGCCGAACGCGTCGGAGCCGGAGCTCCGGTATACTTGGCAGCCGTCATGGAATATCTAGCCGCCGAAGTTCTAGAATTGGCAGGAAACGCAGCTCGAGACAATAAGAAAACGCGTATCATTCCGCGACATCTCCAGTTGGCCATCAGGAATGACGAAGAGTTGAACAAGCTGCTGTCGGGCGTGACCATTGCCCAAGGAGGAGTGCTCCCTAATATCCAGGCCGTACTGTTACCTAAGAAGACCGAGAAGAAATCGTAAATTCATCAAGTCCGAACGAGCGTTCGCATATAAAGGCCCTTTTCAGGGCCACAAATTATATATCCTATTCTATGTTTCATTATTACGGAGGCGACACTACGAACGAAGATGATTATATAATCGTTCTCTCCGTCGGTGAATGGAAATACATAACGTTCGTCCATGCGCTCCTGCTGATAGGCTCCGGCGAAGCGTACTTACTCTGGATCTGACTGTTGTTCATACAAAATAATACGTCGCGATTGACAATTGAAACTATATTACCCCGATATTTTCTTATATTACGGATTTATAACGGTTCTAAGTAGAGAAGCGTATATATATATATATATATATATATATTCTTTACACGCACACTTCATGCTGATAGAAGATTTACCAATAGTTTACGTGATAATCAAGATCGTTTTGGAACAAGCTCCATAATACTTTGGTTGAGGGTCCGTTCGGAAGTAACGGCAGAGTTAATTTGTGGTCCTGAAAAGGACCGATGTTGAAAAGTGCCGCGGCGGTTGACGATATGCGGCCGACGAGTTTAACCTCCGAAACCGTATAGGGTACGACCTTGACGTTTTAGGGCATAGACGACGTCCATTGCGGTGACGGTTTTCCTCTTTGCGTGCTCGGTGTAAGTGACCGCGTCCCTGATAACGTTCTCGAGAAACACCTTCAGTACGCCTCTCGTTTCTTCGTAAATGAGACCGGAGATACGTTTTACCCCTCCGCGTCTGGCCAACCTCCTAATGGCGGGCTTCGTTATTCCCTGGATGTTGTCTCTCAGAACTTTACGGTGACGTTTCGCGCCTCCTTTTCCTAATCCTTTGCCTCCTTTACCTCTTCCGGTCATGTTGCTCTCTATAGGTATACTACTTCTCGGTCAGGTCGATCGTCGAAGAATGAGTCTGTCGCAGGAAATCGTTGTCCATATATTTATAGATTCTCGTAGGCCCCGCCCTCCGCTCCGCCGTCGTGGCCAATCGTAACCTAGCCAGAATCTCGCCTCGCTCGCATTTTATAAATATATCCCACAGAAGTTTTAGGCGGCACATTCCCGACCAGACTTCCGAGCGAACAGCATCAGCTAGCAGAGCAGAGAATTCCAGTTGAGAAGAGAAGATAGCGGAGAGGGCGAGCTACGAATGTTCTTTTCAGAACAACGTACTCAATCAAGTGTGACAGGTGTTTTACGAAATCGACCTTGCTGGAACCCTTTTTTCTGACTGATAGAAAATTGGGATTCGGTGCAGCGATCGATCCACTTTGAGGATCTTTTCGATTGTGCGCTCCCCACTGATCGCTTCGCGGCGTGGGTACAGGCACCGGCTAGATTCTTGGTGGTACTAACCAATTTTATTTCAGGGATTTAATTTTTCAGGAAATAGTTTGACTGCGCTAGGAGGAAGCGCAAAAATGCTTCGACAACGTACGAAGAGCGGAATGTCGAGCATGAATGAATCGTCAAGCGGTTCGGAAGACGACAGATCTTCTAAAAATCGCCGAAAAACAAAAAAGAGCAGCGAAATGGACAAAGTAGTCCTAGGACTTCAACAGCAAGTCTATGCATTAAATTTGCAAATTGAAGAGTTGCGGAGAGCAAATAAAGAACAACAAACGATGATCAATAACTTTCACGAGGCCGCGAAAGTAATTAAAGTTCCGGTTGAAAATGTTCCAGAGAGCATGGACGACGCCGATATTTCTGAAAATGAAAAATCGCAACCGAGCATTGGATATGCCGGAGCGATTAAACGAAAACGCGAAGACAAGAAAGACGAAATCTTGATACCGCAACAAGAAGCGACGACTGAAGTGCAAGAGCAAAAAGTACCTCCCGTTGAAAGAGGAGGAAGCGATGACTGGGTTCAATTGAGTAGAATACTCAAACAAAAAAATATCAACTTCGTGAAAGCGAAGACCACGAGAGAGGGAATAAAAATATTCCCCATGACTGTGACCGACTTCCGGAAATTAACGGCGTATCTGAATAGTACGAAAAGATCGTACTTCACGTATACGTTGAAGGAAGACAAATTGATACATGTAGTAATCGGTGGACTACCGATCAACACAAATGTCAACGACATTAAAGAAGATTTAGCGGATCTAGGAATCCAAGCTACAGAAGTATCAAGAATGACGTCAAAAAAGAACAGACAGCCGCTTCCACTATTCGTAGTGAATACGAGCAATAAGTAATCATACGATGATAAATGGCTTTACAACCTGAGCGTTTCAGTAGAAATGAAACGAAAATCGACGGAACCCGGGCAATGCCATCGATGACAACGATACGGTCATGCTCAAAGCTGATGTACCTTTCCGTTCCGGTGCGTGAAATGCGCAGGAATTCATCCGGTGCATGAATGCACCTTGGCAAGCGACCCAAAGTTGAAAAAACGCAAAATGTGCCTTATGCGGTGAAGGACATCCCGCAAGCTACAAAGGGTGCAGTAAATATACTCCCCAAATCGACAAACAAAGAAAGAAAACAATGGGCCAAAGCCAATTATCAAAAAACCAGCGGAAATCAAGAAGACAGAAATTGCGCCAAGAAAAGAAGCCGTAGCAGAATTACCAAAAGAGGTAATAACACCGTCAAGTGCCGGCTCTACGCGACATGATACAACACAAAAACCGAGAAATACAAGTACAAAAAACAAAAACCAGCGAAAAAAACCCAGAAGAAATCGGGGGCTGCAAATATGTCGAAGCAATCGGCCACAGAAATTGCACTGCAACAATGGGCCGAAGTCATCAAGCAAGCGACTACGTCGCTTACAACTATGCTAAAAGATATACTTAATTAATGGTAGACACAAACCAATTAATTCCATCAGCAGTGAAGATTATCTCATGGAACGTCCGTGGGATAAGACGAAGAAAAATTGAAATAGAAGAGATAATCGCAGAAAAACAGCCAGATGTAATAGCGTTGCAAGAAACGAAAATTAAGAAAAACCATCGGTTAGGTTTCACGGGATATGAAACCTATAGATTCGACAAAAGAAGCCGAGGAGGTGGAGTCGCGCTATTAATAAGAAGTAGTTTGAAACATCATCTGATTCAAGAAGAAGGAACAGAAATAGATGGCATCACTGCTGAGATAGAAATGAAAAATAACAACAAAATTATAATCACGTCGGTATATAAACCACCAAAAAATATTTTGTTAAAAGAAGATATAGATGACTTGCTTCGAGGAAATAAATCACGAATACTAATAGGAGATCTAAATTGTAAATCCATCGCGTGGCACAGTAACGGTCAGAATGTGAACGGAGTAAGATTACAACAATATGCAGAAGAAAATGGAGCCGTAATAATAGGGCCAGAAGTGCCGACATATATTCCAGTATGCAACGGAACACCAGATGTTTTGGATATAGCGATTCTGAAAAATATAGCTCTAGGCTACGAAATAACAACCCTAGAAGAAGGGACATCGGATCATAACCCAATAATGCTGGAAATTGGACACGGAAATAGACAAGAAATTACTGAAACGAAAGTGCATACAAAGTGGGATGTATACACAAAAACATTAGACACAATGATAACGGATATCCCAATCATAACGAATAAAGAAGAACTGGAAGAATCAGTTTCTAAATTACAAGAGAACATACTTAGTGCATTCGAAATAGCAAGTAATAAAAAACGACAACCTGTGAATAGACATCCATATGGAAAAATACCTTATGAAATCAAAACATTGATAAGAGAAAACAGAAGGCTTAGGAGATTATACCGAAGGCACCGAACTGAACAAGACAAAGCAGAACTACGAGTACACAGCCAGGTGCTAAAAAATGCATTGAAAAACTATCGAGAAAATAGGTGGAATCAAAAACTCGAAACTTTAGATACCAGAGACCACACTGCATGGACTATGCAGAAGAAATTGCGTAGAGTGAAAGAACATATCCCACCCCTACATAGTGCAAATGGTATGGTATACACAGAAGAAGATAAGGCTGAAGCACTGGCAGAATCAATCGAAAGAGAAGGCCGAATAAATGAACATCCAGACGATGATGAGAGACACGAAAGATTCGTAACAAGAGTAGTCGGAGAGATTCGAGATCTAGAAAGCGAAAGAGATGTCACAAATTCAACCACCGAAGAAGAGGTGAGAATTATTATCAGAAAATTGAAGAGACGAAAAGCGCCCGGCCCGGATAATATAACACATGCTATGCTGAAAAACTTGCCTAGAAAAGGTACAGAAGCAATAGCATCAATTGTGAATGCGATTATGAGTTTCGACCACTTTCCAATGCAGTGGAAGCACACCGACGTGATAGTCTTCGGAAAACCAAACAAGGATAGAAAATTCCCACAGAATTACAGACCAATAAGCCTTTTACCTGTACTCGGCAAAGTAGCAGAAAGAGTAATAGTGAGAAGATTACGCGAAGAAACAGACGAACTAGATATATTGCCAAAAGAACAGTTCGGATTCAGACAAGGACACTCCTCGGAACAACAAGTACTGCGAATAGTAGAAACGATTACAAAAGGATTCCAAATTAAAGCCATGACAGGCGCGGTGTTCCTAGATGTAGCAAGAGCCTTCGACAGAGTTTGGCAAGACGGACTTGTATGCAAAATGCATAACGCGGGATATAAACTAAAGACCTGTAAATTGATAAAAAACTACATGAGCGGCAGAACGTTTAGTGTAAAAATTGGCAATACAAGATCTCAACCAAGAAATACAGAAGCAGGGGTTCCCCAGGGATCCGTACTTGGCCCACTGCTATACCTGATATATACTCACGACATTCCTAAGACAACGAACACAAGATTATTCGTGTATGCTGACGATACTGCCATTACCAGCACACATAGGAACGTAGGAATAATATGTAAAAGGCTACAAGAAGAGATGAACCAAATCTCGAAATGGTGCGTAAAATGGAAGATAGGAATCAATGGCCAGAAGAGCCAAGCAATCTTATTCCAGAAAAGGATGCAAAAACCAATAGAAAACATAAAGATAGAAAACAACGATATTCAATGGTCTAAGGAAGTTACTTACCTGGGAGTAACTATGGATGCGAGATTAACATGGAGAAAACATGTAAACAAAGCAGTACAAAAGACAAAAGCAGCAATGGCGCAGCTGTATCCACTCATCAATAAGAAGAGCAAGATGACGAACAGAGTCAAGATAGCCCTGATAAGGGCCATAGCCAGACCACAACTGACGTACGGATCAGTAGCGTGGGGATACACTGCAAAAAGCCACCTAGACCGGATAGCAAGTGCGGAAAATAGATTGATTAGAACAGCATTGGGAGCACCATGGTATGTTCGAAATGAACAAATACATAGAGATATTGAATGGGAACCTATCAAAGAATTTATGAAGAGAAAAGCGCAAAATATATTTACGGCAATAAAAGAGCATCAAAATCAAGAGCTCAGAGAATTGACAAACTACGATCCAGAAGAGGACGCACAAAGAACGAGAGTCTATTACAAAAGACCTAGAGATCAACTGGACTAATAATTATTTTTTATTTTCAGGTACTTCAATCCATTAGCTGTACCTAGATTTCTTCGGAAATTTAGGCGAGCAATGGAATCTTTTTAATGCGCCGCGACGCAGAGAGACATACACTTGGGTCTTGAAATATAGACACAAGGAAGAGAACAGGTTCTAGTGCTGACCGCAGCACGTGAGTCCTAATCTAAGTGCGAGACTGGAGGTTTAGTAGGCTAACGCCCGGAAACCGAAAGAACAGAGGTGTTTTTAGTGGGTAGGCAATACTGCATATATATATTTTTATATATATCAGCTATTGAATCCCACACAGGCCGGGTTAGCAACCGGTATCGCTTTTGAAGTTTTCACCTCGATTTAAAAAAAAAAAAAAAAAAAAAAAAAAAAAAAAAAAAAAATTTAGGCGGCATCCATTCTAGAACAGCTGTCGGCCGAGTTGACATCGTTCTATACGCCATGGCACGTACGAAGCAAACAGCCAGAAAATCGACGGGCGGTAAGGCTCCTCGTAAGCAGTTGGCGACCAAGGCGGCGAGAAAGAGCGCTCCCGCCACCGGGGGCGTGAAGAAGCCCCATCGTTATCGCCCCGGTACCGTTGCGCTTCGAGAAATTCGACGTTATCAGAAGAGCACCGAATTACTGATTCGTAAGCTTCCGTTCCAGAGATTGGTCCGCGAGATCGCGCAAGATTTCAAGACTGACCTTCGTTTCCAAAGCTCCGCCGTTATGGCCCTACAAGAGGCTAGCGAGGCATATCTCGTGGGATTATTCGAGGACACGAACCTGTGCGCTATTCACGCCAAGAGAGTAACCATCATGCCAAAGGACATCCAGCTCGCCCGTCGCATTCGAGGCGAACGCGCATAATGCGGCGCCCGTTTCCCATCGACGGATAATTATCTAAATCGGTTCTTTTCAGAACCACAATACTTGTATAAATATCATTCTCATCTAACGAGCGCTCTCGATAAACACGTACTTCCGATTGATAGATATTAAGGGCCATTTACCGAAATGTAATACACGCGATTAGAACGTACTTATCCGCGATTTTATGTGTCGCTTTTATCGAATACATCGGTCGAGTCCGAAGGGTAATTGCTCGTTTTCGCAGAGTTCGATAACGACGGTATTTTTATTTCTCCCTTCTTTAGCTTCGGAAATTATACGGGACATTCCGGCGTTCTATCTCGAAATTATCCGACGTTACGTATCCCTACGGTAAGGAGGGATAACTGACAATTGAACGCTCTATCGGAGAGGTTTGTCGATATATATGTTATACGGTGAAGTACATGATATTCAATCGTTAATTTTGTGGTTCTGAAAAGAACCGATTTATAAGTAACCGGGAACGCACGTCGAGGTACCTGTGAGGGGCGCTTATTTCGAGCTGGTGTACTTCGTGACGGCTTTGGTTCCTTCGCTGACGGCGTGCTTGGCTAATTCCCCGGGCAGAAGGAGACGGACCGCCGTTTGTATTTCTCTGCTTGTGATAGTCGACCGTTTGTTATAGTGGGCTAATCGGCTAGCTTCGGCGGCGATTCTCTCGAATATGTCATTCACGAAGCTGTTCATGATGCTCATCGCCTTGCTCGAAATGCCGGTATCCGGATGAACTTGCTTCAATACTTTGTAGATATAGATTGCGTAGCTCTCCTTCCTCTTACGTTTCTTTTTCTTATCGCTCTTCGATATGTTCTTTTGGGCTTTGCCCGCTTTCTTCGCGGCCTTTCCACTAGTCTTGGGCGGCATTATGCTTCGATGTCTCGCTGCAGAATGAACGTCGCCCCCTAAAAATCTCGGTTTTATGAGAAACGTAGGTTCGCGCCTAAGCCACGCCCCCCGCTGTTCGCAATTCGTACGCTACGGCCCCGATTGGACGATCGGTATTTCCTCGTTCGGGCTCTTATTGCGATCGTACGAACGAAACCAAACTAGTCACGATAGTTTGTATATTTCAGATTTGTCCGCCCACAAAATATCGTCGTGTTATAGCGACGGTGACGTTATCTCTTGCCGTCTCTAGCTCCGCGAAGCGGGGTTCCGATCCCGCAGGTACGAATACCTCGCGGACGTTCGATCGGGCGGGACGCTCGTTTCGATGCCGATCATCGAGATAGGACGTATCGGACGTACCGCGAGTCAGACATGGACGAACGGACAATCGCTATTGAGGATACCTGCTCGATCTACATCGCCGCGCGATCGTACGGCCAGTCCGGATAAGTCAACCGTCGTATCAAACGACGAGACGATCGATCTAGGAGGGCCGCTCTCGAACGACGATGCCTGCTAGGAATCGGCGTCGTTCGAATTAACGAAGAGCATATATTCGAACTTCGCGTACGATATTAGCTTCTCACCTCTGACGGTAACAGGCCAACCCGTACATGCGGAGACGGCGGCATTCCGCGTATCGTTATTCTCCCGTCGTTTCTCCCTTCAGAGCCAATTCCCGTACGAGGACGGCCAAATACTCTCGCTGTACGACCACCATTCCGCGACGCCGGACGACTAGGCAGTACCGAGTAAATTTAACGCTTACCGCCGGGAACTCTATTCGAAACGAGAGATCGAATTATTCGCGAGGCTGCCGCCTACACACGCTTCTACGGAGACGACTCGCTGCTAGTACGTCGTCGAGACGAACGTCTATCGACGCTATTGTACCTATCGAAACTCTCTGTCGATCGACCGTATTCATTCAATATGTAAGATTGACGAGGCTAGCGCGCTCCGTCGTATGACAGATTCTGTCGACATCTCGCGGGGCAGTCGACGATTTGTATTCCGTCATCTCGATTCGATTCGGTCAACGATCGGCTTCGGATTCGTAACTCAATAATATATCTACTCTAGAAGACTCAAACACGTTCAATATGTCCGAAGTAGAAGTTCTACCGACAGCGTCTCCAGCGACGAAGGTGAAGAAGGGTGCCGAGAAGAAAGTCGCCAAACACGCCAAGCCTACTCACCCTCCCACATCCGACATGGTGAACAACGCTATCAAAGGCCTGAAAGAAAGGAGCGGTTCGTCTCTGCAGGCGATCAAGAAATACATCGCTGCCAATTACAAGGTAGATTCCGAAAAACTGGCTCCGTTCATCAAGAAGTATCTCAAAGCGGCGGTAATCTCCGGCTCTCTAGTGCAAACGAAGGGAAAGGGCGCCTCCGGTTCTTTCAAACTAGCTGCGAGCGGCGCTTCTGCTCAGGGAAAACCGAAAGCGGCTAATACCAAGAAGGCGTCCGCAGACAAAAAAAAGAAATCCGCCGTCGCCGCCAAATCATTATCGACTGAAAAGAACAAACCGACCGGCGCTACGAAGTCCAGAAAACCTGCCGCCGACAAAAAGATGAAAATAACTAAGTCGCCGTCCAAGGCGAAGAAATCCGCGAAGTCACCCATGAAAAAACCGAAGGCTCCTAAGCCGAAAACAGTCAAGGCCGTCGCGGTCTCTTCGAAGTCGAAGAAGGTGGCGTCGCCGAAAAAAAAGAAGTAATGTTCAAATCCCTTCGCCTAGAACGAAAATATCCCCTGAATCGGCCCTTCTCAGGGCCTCCAATTGACCTAACTCTATAATGTTTCTCTATTACGGCTACCCGGAATCATTTTATGTCGACTAGATATCCTTTTCTGACTTCAACTCTTCATCTATACCGCTTAATATCGGCGATTACTATTCCGCTCTAATTGTAATTGCATCTCGATCTGCTGCCATCTGTACGCGATGCACTTCGCGAATTAGAATTTTTTTTTATTAGAGGGTTGCAATT
>JARQZK010003358.1:0-13937 GCA_030704885.1 Cynegetis impunctata
GGATCAAGAATTGTTCGGTAGTTTTAGCGTGCTTCTAGGAGTCGTTCAGCTTTACGGAAATGAAAACTCTTTAGGTAAGAAGAAAATTTTAGTGAATCATGTCAACCTATCACGTTGATTGTATTCTAGATGAACAGACGTCTTCACCCTCCAGATCGTTACGGAGTGAATGTCGAAATTTCTATAAAGATTCAGATGTAGAAGAAGTAAAGTCTTGCTTCCATATCTTGGAGGAGATGAAGAAGAGAATAGAAGAATTGCTGGATGAATGGCCAGAGCAGCCTACACTTAAATCTGTGAGTGGCTAAAATTCATACCCTGAAATTTTTGAAATATCTTTTTTAAATGTGTAAAATCTTAGCACTTGGTATGTGACATTCTCTTGGGACTTACATTGTAAATGTGACGAAAATCTCGTACAGAAAATGGAGAAAAGCTCTTCAGTTTATTCTGTGAAATATTTCACGTTTTTCCAACTTTTTGCAACTTTCACAATTTTCAAAATTTATATTAGAAATGATTTTATTAATTTGACCAGTGTTCGTAGAGTATCAATTTGATGCGGTATTGGGTGATTTTGTGCATTGTGCATCTCTACAGGCTCCAAATACAGTTAGAAAGATGAAAACTGATATGTGAATTGAGTTGATATTTGAGATGGTTCCTTTGGTGTTAAAAAAATTAAAATATTTGTAACTCCGCAGTTATATTTATGTAGAACACCAAATAATAATTCATTGCATTGTATTGTTAATGTCATAACAAAAATTAAGGGCAAAATATTCCCTTAATGATTTTGATTCTCAACTCTTCTAAAGTATTCGTTTCAGAATTTGTGACAGTGATAGAAAGAATTTACAATTTCGAATTAACTAGTCCTATATCTAGATTTTTAACCGGCTTCGAATCCTTCTGAGCTAAATGCATGAGTGGGAGAGCAAGCTAGCTCACTCGGGTGTCAGTTTAAGTCAGTATGAACAGACTTTAACACAAACAAATAATTACTTGGCGAAAGAAAGAGCTGACCATGTGGAAAAATATGCTCAATTCCACTTTTGATAGGTAAGATGAAACAAGATCTAATTATTTTTTTTTTATAACGTGATTTACAATCTATTTGGACTTCAATGTATTGGTAACATTTTAAAGAGTATAATTATCAATGATGGTGATTGAAAACTAATAAGTAATATATATCGAGTGTATTTTTGTAGTCAGTTTTGAAAACGTATTATATCAGTTTTAAGGTTTTTTCTAATTTTAGATTTCTATTTGTATACATATCATTTTTTCATTTATATAGCATTGAAGAAAATAGTTTAATTGATTTTCAATGAATTAAATATTGAGATAATTCTCATATTACTCTTATTCTTTATTCACTTTGGTTCTATAATCATTATTAATCACTTGTAAATTAAGATAACATGGGTCTAAGAAACGAGAAAATAACTCACCAAGATTTTTTTCAATAATTTCAGCTTACAAACGCTATACCTTTCCATTAATATTTCTGTCGCAATTTTTTCAGGCTAAACTGATTCCAAAGCAAAAATGGTGGTTGTATTTATTCAGAATAAACCGGAACAAGTTCATAGTCGAGAGGCTCTTTTCCGTTGAAGAGCTAATAACAACTCTTCAAATTTCATAACCATTCAATATTGCAGAATTCCAGTCGAGACTAGATCTTATCTTCGCCTTCCATTCTTACGCGGTCAATTTCGTGGAATCCCCGAAAGATCACCAAGCCCGGACTTATCACAGCATCCTGTGGAACATGCCCAATATTACAGCCAGTATCGAACTTCCGTTTCCAATAGAATCTAAGATTTACGGACACGATCGAAAAGAAACTGAAGGATTACGTGAAAATCGTGAATGGAAAGATATCAGCTATTGTCCGTCAAAGAATACAGTGGATAAAACGCACAAGATACTTCACAAGCATGTCAGGGAGTTTAAGGTATGAAGAGCTCTTCTGTCTGTTGAGAATTAATTACAGTAGCTGGGCGGTCGGTCTAACCAAACAACATTTTGCATAATGTCATACAGCGCCATCTCACAAAAATTTTAAGGTAACAGTTTGAATATCATCCATCGGCAACAATATAAGTACCTCAAAATATTACGAGATGGCGTTTTTGTGTGAATTTTGTTTTTACTAAAAATAAAACTAATTATATAGGTAACTCGAATATACGTCAATATATGTACAATCCATTGCTAGTTTAAATACAAGGTGCATCTGTATGTGTGTTTATTGAGCATATATTAAAAATTTTTTCCATGAACGTGTATCAAATAAGAAGTAAAATGTTGAAAATAACTGACCAAATACGAAACACAGTATTTTTTCAATTTCTCTACTAAGCATTTATCATGATTCAGACTCTTTCGAAATTTTGAAAAATTGGTTTTTTTATTATGCTCAAATTTCAAATTACAATTTAGCCAATTTTCAATAATGCATGATTTTCAATCTGCTCGGAATGACTCATAATAAAGTAGATAAGATAACTTATCAATTTCTAAACAATGAGTACTTGTTGTATTTAAGTATTTGTTCATTATTTCCAACAATTTTTAGGATCATTTAAAGAAACTTATTTTTTATTTCATTGTTAAACATGAAGTAATAATTATAAGAGTTTATGGCGGAAAACGAGACTGTCGATCGAAAGAGATCTCGAAACCATAAACCCTGTAGTTTATGTACCTAATATTTTATACACGTGAACCTTGCCGTGATTCAATCGATTAACACGGTGAAAATCATAAAGATCAGTCGTGTAGATTCTGAAATAATTATTTTTGTAAAAAATACTAATCCGGCGAATTCGCCATTTTGTATATAACTTGAAAAAATATTTTTGCTATAATTAAGGATAATGCCTCAATTATTTATACGCTTGAACCTTCACATAAGTAAATCTAGAGCTATTTAAAGAATCTTATAAGCTGAAGCTAAAGAATCTTATAATCGGTTTAGAACTTTCTGAAAAAAATAGTTTGGTGGAGTAGCAGTTCCTGCGCATTCATCATTTTGTATATAATTTTACGAAATTATTGTTGCTATTAATAAGATCTGTTCTTCGATATTTAATATATTGAAATCTTCACATAAATTACTCCATTGAAAGAATCTTAAAAATCGATCATATTGGGTTTGAACAAATCACATTAGTAGACTTTCAATTAAATCTTAAAAGCTCTCTATAACTGTATCTACTAACAAACTAAGAAATCAATTTTAAGCTACTTTTAATCATCTAATACAGGAGACTGATATTTGTTGAAATATAATAAACTTCATAATAAATGCAAAGAGTATATTGAATTTTTACTGATAAAACTAAATAATTCGATGTGTTTTAGTACACTGAAGCATCATTAGATACAATGAATAACTTACACTTAATCTGTTCACTTCGTTGCATTGAATTTTTGCTCTGTCATTTTCCTCTATTGTGTTAGCCAGACAGTTGTATCTGATTTTAATGTGACTCGATGTACAATTTCAGGAAGTTATGAATCAGCCTGTCGCAAAGTATCTGGTACACACGAATGCCCTCAATAATAAAATCGAAAATATTGGTATTTGGGATAGACCACAGAGGCACTCTCCGAAGAAGTATCATTACACGAATGACGCTTCCAATTATGTGGCGAAAAAATCGACTCTGAAGGTGACATTTCATATTTTAGATATATTTGATGTGTAATATCTTAGCTGTCGGATGTGGTACTTCGAAAGGACTTATTTCTTGAATGCTACAAAAATTTTGATAGATTTAGAGAGCTAGTCAACTTATTTTGTAAAATAGTTCGTTTTTTATTTAATTTAACAACGTTTAAAATTAATATTAGAAATATTAATATTATAACCATTATTCATAGTATGTCAATTGTTTATTTTCTAATAAGTAACAATTACTTGACTCTATTATTGCTATAGTGAAAATGAGCCCGATCGCAGAGGTAAAGCAGTGTCGGTTGAAGTTATTACTTGGATGGGTGACCACTTGGGTACAACGCGCGCAGTAAGCATTTTTTTGTTGTTAGATGTGAAACTTCTCATTGATATTTTAAATGAGTATGCTTATCAATTTCCTACTATATTTGTAGGAAAATTTTGCTATTAAATGTATCAGTATTTTCCTATTCATCCTTTGAAGGGTTATACTTTAGACTTAGCTTTTTCTACTTTATTGGAAAATAATGTTCGTGTCATTGAATCTTCAGATTTTTTGGTGCCTCTAGATAGTCATCATAATCAGGCTTTCTTTGAGTTGAGCTGTAAGTCTCTTAGTGTTGTTTCTCGTGTTAAAAATAAATTGAATTTTGCTAAAGCTGATTATGATGCTATAAATGATAAAATCAATAGAGTGGAATGGGACATTGAATTTGATAATATTTCCATTGAAGCCAATACTGCTAGGATGTACTCTATTTTGGATAATTTAATTGCTGAACATGTTCCTTTATCTAAGTTGTATAATAATACTTACCCCAGGTGGTATTCTGATACCCTTATTTCTAATATAATAAATAAAAAGAAAATGCATAAGCAATGGTTAAAATTTAATGTTTTTGAAGATTATATTGAATTTAAGAAATTGAGAGCTTTATGCTTAAGACAGTTTAGGATTGATAGAGAACAATACATATTGGATGTTGAGGGGAAGTCTCAAAAAAACATTAAAAATTTTTGGAACTATGTGAATAATCTTTCTAAGTCAAACAACATTCCTAGTGAAATGTTCTTCAATAATGTTAAAAGCAATAATGTCAAAGATACTTGTAATTTATTTGCTGGGAATTTTGAGTTAGTTTATTTACAAGCTGAGTCTTCTTTCTTTCATCAGTTACTGTTGAATAATGAACTTGACTTCACTATATCTTATGAGGAAATTGTTTCAACTATTCTGGGAATAAAGGATAAGAAATCTTCTTATTCAGATGGCCTTTCTGCTCACTTTGTTAAGGAATGTGTACATTCTCTTGCTTTGCCTCTATATCTATTGTACAACAAATCCTTACAGTTGGGTCAAATGCCCAGCATATGGAAGAAATCATTTATTACCCCTGTTTTTAAATCAGGAAATAAGCAATATATTGCAAATTATCGACCTATCACGATTATCGGTACCATCTCAAAGGTTTTTGATTCTATTGTTGCAAATAATATTTGTGAACTCTGTATTTTATTTATCATCAAACAACAACATGGCTTTTTCAAAGGTAGATCTACCCTTACGAATTTAATTTTTTATAATAATTTTATTTCAGAAGTGCTAAACGATAAAACACCGAATATTTTGAAACAGGTAGATTCTATTTATCTTGATTTTGCTAAAGCTTTTGATTCTGTGAATCATAATTTATTAATTTTTAAATTATCTAAGTTTGGTCTTAGTGGATCCACTCTAAAATGGCTCTTGTCCTTTTTGTCTGATCGTCAACTGCGGGTGAGGATTAAGGGAAATTTATCTGATCCATTCACTGCTACCTCTGGTGTTCCTCAGGGATCACACCTTGGGCCACTTTTATTTATACTTTTTATAAATGATATTGTTGATGATCTCTCTGTTTCCTCTATACTTGTCTTTGCTGATGACATTAAAGTATTTAGAAGGATTTCAAATTTTTATGATCAGGTTGGCTTACAGAAAGACTTTGATAAAATTTATGTATGGTCATGTCTTAATAAAATCAAACTTAATTGTAACAAGTGTAAATTCATTTCTTTCGTTCGTAGCAAATCTAATAGATTACTATTCCAGTATAGCATCAATGGGATTTTTCTTGACAAAGTTGAAAGTATAAGGGTTCTTGGAGGTTTCTGTCAATTTGAAATTGAATCTCTTTTGCTAGTTAGATATGTCACCTCTCGGGCATTTAAATTGCTATGATTCATTCAAAGGTCTACTAATGTATTTAAAACTATTTCTTCTATTATTATATCTATATAAGACTCTTATAAGGCCTATCTTATTGTATGCCTCCATCATTGGGTCTCCACATGACAAGTATTTGATTAAGGAGCTTGAGTTAGTTCAACATAAGTTATTTAGGTATGTTCCGTATAAAATGAATCGGATAATAAGTGTTCTTGATCATGACTATTTTGATTTAGCCTTATCTCTTAATTTAGAATCTGTGAAGTCATTACATGTCTATCATGATATCTACTTTCCTTAAAAAAGGTGCAGCTTGGTCTCGTAAACTGTGATCCTATTGTAAAATTATTTGATGAGCGTGAAAACCGCTATAAATCTAAGGGTATATTAGAATTTATCAAGAGAGTAAACTTCAAAGAGTATTCTCTGTCGCCTAGAATGGAGGCGGAAAGCTGGAATAAAATTGTTATACCTGCGGGTCTCTCTAATATAGATTCTTTATCTAAGTTTAAACGAGAACTTAAAACTATTGTTAATCGATATTTGTAAGATTATTTAATTGAAATTGCAAGTTTTCATTGTTATATGAGGAATTTACTATTTTTTTTTATGTAAACTTATATTACATGTAAAGGGTTTTGCCCGTTGAATATTAATAAAATAAAATTTAAAAAAAATAAAATTAACCGAGGCAGATATTACACATCATTAGCGACTACTGTAATATTCGACCAATAACTTTTATTTCATCGTTTTTTCAGAAAGTGCATCCGAAAACTGGTTCAAGTATAGAAACTGAATGTGAAATTTTATCTAAAATCGATTTCTACTTTTCCAAAGCCAGAAAATTATGTAAAGATATCGTCGAAAATACGAATTATCCGAATTTAGTTAGAGATCTGGATGAATTTGTGACTGAAATAATCGAGACCAGCAGCCATCTTCAGAATTTAGAGGTTCGTTTTCTTGCATATATAACTGAATAAAACTTTATAAACTCTCATTGTTAGGTTGACACTACGCTGCCAAAAAATAAACAAAAATCACAAGCCAAGGGTATTCTACAGCAGAAACACAGAGCCTTAGCGGATCTTTTTAAATCTTTGAGCAAGATAGGACTATCGTTTAGAACTGGCATAGTGGACAATTCCGTAAGAAAGAATACTGAAGAGTTTACAATCAAACCTGTTGATCTTAAAGCCAGCACTAGTCACATTGGAAGCAGGCAAGTAAAAAAAAAATTTGACCCTAAATATTTTTCATTTTATATAAGAATTAATCTCAAAATATCTAAGAGAAAATTTTAAATCGAATTTGCCACTTACATGTTTTGATTGAGAGGTACCCTTGCCAATAACATCGCAACTCCATGCTATTTTTTATTAAAAAAGTATTTCCTCCACTTCTAGTATTTGAATTTTTTTTTTCATTGCAATATGTGATATAATATATTTTTAAAAAATGGAAAAATAAAAGATATTGCTGTTTGTGATTGTCATAAACAGAAATATCAAATGATCTTCTCAAAAGTATCTCTAACAAAACCGTGCTAGATATTGATTGTCGAATATGTTTTAAATTCTTCAAATCACAGATAGATTGCAGGGCATTACATGTAATTCTTTCAATTGTCAACATAAACTATTTTGTGGAATGTAAAATTACTCACTGTCATGATTTTCAAATACTCGCAAAGAGTGAAGTCACATTAACTTAAAAAAAATTGTAGGATAGAAACATCACAATGAAATGATATAATTATTCAATATGTTCATTTTATTACAGTCGAAACGATGAGAAAATCCTGACCATATGGGACTCCTGTGAACTTTATTTCGTAAGATCCTTAATACGTTCCAATAATTTAGAAACAGCTCTCTTGCAACCAGCTAAAGATTTAGGTTTGAATAATGTTCAAAGGTGTAGAGGATATTCTGCTCATCTCTTGGTAAGTTCTTAATTCATGTTATATGTCAATATCTAATATTCGATTTCCAGAGCTTGTCTTACAAGCAGAAAACCGAAATGATAGAAATGAGCAGATATCTGTACTATTTAAAATACTACTTCAATAATATGTCACGATATTGCAACTGTACGGAATATTGCAATTTGGAAAATATGGAAACGTTGAAGAAAGTTATGGAAAATGCTTTGAATATATCGAATCAGTATAAGATCATTCTTAATACATGTCCTTTAGAAGATAGTCTGAATGTGAGTCCAGTAGAGATTATAGAACTTAAAAGTGTCAAAAACACGTTTATACAATACAAGTATGATGCCAATTGGACAAATATTTACGAATCGTTCAACAACATAATATCCTTATCCAACAAAACACTGAACACTATCAGAAAATACACGACTGTTATTCCATGTTCAGATTATCTACTTTTAAAACCAGATACTATTCCAGTGGATGAAAATAATTTAATTATATGTAATGTTGATTTAATTCTTTCAAAAATCGATGAGATTTTGTCTATGACGGGAGACACACTATTTGCTAACAGTTTAAAATGGTTACAAAGCGAAATATTGGAAGCTAAAACTCGTTTATTCGAAACGGCGAGTGATGACAAAGTGGGTATGAAAGACTTGCAAACCGAAGTGGAAAATAGTTCTTCAAGAATATTACTAGTAATACAAGAAATGTTCAAGAAATATTCAGACAAACCAAAGGAGTTGAATGAGGAGACTATTGAAGGAGAAAGGCAGTTTGAGTTACAAGAAGACCATTTGAAAACTCTACTAGTAGAAAATTTATCAAGTGATGTGGAAATGATGAATGTTAAAAAAGTAATGAAATCCGTTTCTAAAGTGGTAGCTTGCGTCTATTCCACGAAATTGCCGTTAGATGAAAGTTCAAAGTTAACAGTCTCTCAGTATTTATCTCTGCTAGATCAAACTATTCTGCTTTATCAGTATTTCCTAACTCAACAAGTTTCTGCTTATCGGGTCACTTGCAAACTAAATTCATTTTGTTGAGTGTGTTCACCGAACTGGCTGAGAAGGTGAGTTTTATTGATGTCTACGTGGACGATGCATAAAATTACGTTTTCGTTTTCTTCTTAGCAGGGATTTTTGCGTGCCTCCAGAATTTTCGGAGGAAATGGGGGAAGAAAGGAATCGCCCAAACATCCGACGGAATGGGGTTGGGTGAAGGCCAAGGGGAGAAAGACGTGTCGGATAGAATCGAATCTGAAGATCAGCTGGATGAAGCAAGAGTTGACGGTCAAGAGAAAAGCAAGGAGGAAGATCCGGATTGTAAGGAGGAGGAGAAGGGCATTGAGATGAGGCGATGATTTTCGATAGCAATTGCAGGTAGAACATACAAATATGTAATATCATTGCTACAGTTGCTATAAGGATGTCCAGCGAGACTTGGCGTTCACGTCATCAATTGTATATGACGTCGATTGTGAACACTGTTGCCAGACGTAATAAATGATCTTGAATCTAATTAGCTAACCAAATTTTCGAGAAACATGAGATATAGAGGTTAATTCGGCGATAGTCAAACGAGAGGGTCCGACCACATCGCAAATTTTGAACCAGATGACAACTTCTTGAATTTTGACAATTTCGAATTTTATTTATTTGGGTAAGCAGCATTACGGTCGTTTTTTGCTCATGTATGTGACGTGAACGCAACTTTCGCTGGACAGACTATATCATAATTGAAAATTCAGAAGCAACCTCAAATTACGGTTACTGATTTATCAAGTTTTGAAGTAGAAAAAATTCTAATGGTCACTTCATCGACAATTTCACAAAATAATAATTATATATTTTGACAGGTATTTTTAATACTAATTACAGGACAAAGAAAAAAAGAATGAAGAAGATGATGAAAGTGACGATAATTCAGATTCAGACGCTGAAGAACAAATGGGTGAGACTGGAAAAAGGAGCCAAATAAATTAGATGAAGAAATTTGGGGCTCCGACAAGGAAGAATGATGAGAAGCCAGTGGAAGAAAGAAGGTAATATACATATATATTATATATACATACATATATATATATATATATATATATATATATATATATATATATATATATATATATATATATATATATATATATATATATATATATATATATATTATATATATATATATACATAAAAATATGATTGATACAAATCAAAAAAGAAAATCACTTGAAGCTCATCTTAAAATAAACTTTTCCAGAAGGAAATCAAGAAGAAGACGAAGAACCGGGCAACAAAGGTGAAGATGAAAGCGACAAACGCGTCGGTGCCAAAGAGAAGGACTCGAAAAACAATCCCGCGGACGAGGATAAAGAAGAACCTGGCGAAGAGGGGGAGAAGAACAAGAAAGATATAAACGAAATGAAAGAACCCGAATACGACGAAGAGCAAGTGGATCCTTACCACGGCAATCTACCGGAACCGCCGGAACCGGAACCGATGGATCTTCCGGACGATTTGAAATTGGACGATGGCGAAGAGAACGACACCGAACAGCAAGAGGAAAATCCGTTCGATATCGATGCCATGAAAGGTGATTTTATCAAGTGCTATATTTCCCCGACATCTAACTTTCCCTTTTTCAGAACAAAATGTCCCCGAAGGTAAAGAAGAAAACGCAGAAGAAGAAGGAAAAGAAGAAAAGCAAAAAGACGAAATCGACGAATATAGTAGCGATGACGAGGATATCAAAAGAGGAGATAACGACGAACGGGAAGAACAAGAAGGAGAGAACGAAACGGAACCTGAAAAGATGACTGAAGATCTGAACAGAGATGAAAATGCAACGGAAGAAGATAAACTAGAAGAGGAAGAAGGCAATGAGGATGAAGGTACTGAGGTTGACCGGAGTGCTTTGGATCAAAAGCAAACGTCGGAAGATCACGTGGAAGCTATGGATGTGGATGACAGTGAAACTGCCGATAAGGTAGGTATCTATGAAGTCTTCTATAATTCCGTAGATTTTAAATTGCAGAAAAATTATTCTTACCTATTAGATTGATGGATTGTGTACTATGAAATCGATGATCATTATGAAAATATTGGAAAATTGTATTCACTACTATCAAACAATATATTGTAATCGGGGGCCATCCATAAATTTAATGGTGTGGGAGGAAGTCAACAAACTATGATATCATATGATAAGATGGGGGCGAGCTATAAGCTTCGTGACATCACATGAATATCTGAGGTATTAAAATTCTAAACTCACTGAAAACTGAAAAATATTTCTAACTCAGTCAGTATTATTATAAGGTTTAAATTTGTTTGTATCACTTTTTCTACTAACGTTGTAGGACTTGTTATTGTTAGTTTCACTAAAACTTCTTGATTTTTCATTGATCTATCAAATTGAAAATGAGCAAAAAAGTGTAATTAGGTATTTTTTTACCGCAAACTATATGAAGCATAAAGCTTATGCTGATAAAAATAAAAAATATATACAAGACAAAGTTAACACCTTATGGCGGAGTTTGATAAGTCATTTATAATATTAGGTATTAAATATTAAGTAAAATTCAAATTACATGGACACAAAATAATGAAATTTTGTGTAGTTCAATTGATTTGTTATGATTTGTAAATTTTTTTAAATCTTCCATTTATCGTTGATTAAAGAAAAAAAGATTTAAAATAGAAATCTACAAATTATTTTGGCTTTTTTAATTTAATAATTATTAAATGTTAATTAGCAAAATATGTGACTTCAACACCAATGGCGTGGGGCGACACAAATGTTATAAGGACGAAGGAGTGGGGGGTCGTTCCAAAAAACATTTAATTGTGTGTTACGTAATTTATTAATGGCCGCTTACAACCCACATTCAGTGAACCTGGTTCAGAAATTCCAGTTGGTTAATTTTTTAATGTTTATTCGTTACAGACTGAAGGTGCTGACTCCCAGAATAAATCCAGCCAGCCTGTCGACGAACTTCAACAGGAAGATAAGCCCGACAATGACGGAATGGGTCAATCGCAGATGGAAGAGAACCAGTCAGGTAATTCTACACAAACTGACAAACCGCAAGAGATGGAGGCCGCTAGTAAAGACAACGTGGAAGACCTAAAACGCATACAGAAACCGGGAGAATCGCACACGAAGAGTAGGTTGTGTGACGGTCAAGAACCCGTGCATAAGAAACTGCAACACATGGATTCCAAAATACACGAGGAAGACGATGGAACCAAAGAACCTGAAGAAGACGATACGCGAAAGCTGAATGTATAAACATATAAGGACGCTAAAGAAAATGCTACTCAAGTATTAGACGTGGCGACTAAGGAGCAGGCTGAGGAGCAGAAAGAACAAACGGTAGAATACACTCAATTTTTGTTTATTTAATAAAAAATCGAATATATACTATCTCAAGAGTATAAAAAAAATTGAGAATATCATCCTCCAACACTCTTGGAGATTGTTAAAGAATGGTATTCTTTTTTAATGATTGTTTAAACTTATGTTAGACAATATTTTATTTTAATGTGTGCATTCTCAATCTTGATATATATATATATATATATATTATATATATATATATATATATATATATATATATATATATACAGGGTGTACCAATCTTACGACAAACTTCGGTATATGGGTTATTTTAAGAGATATCAAAAAATGTTAATAACAAAAATGGTAGATGTCTTTAAGGTCCATATTTTGAAATTATCTCGAACTATACAGAGTGTTGCGTAACTTCGTTACAAACTAAACATATGGTTTTTTAAATGAGAACCCCTGTATATTATACCGAATTCGGATTACTCACATTTTTTTTAAGCTTTTGATATAAGATTTTGCTATGTTATACAGAGTACTTCAAAAGATATGGACACGTTTCTATGAAAATCGTAGGTAAATCAACGCTCTGTAGCTTAATGCGCGTTGAAGAAAAAAATTTTATTTTGCCTAACAGCGTTTCGTAATATGATGCAATATCTCCGTATAATATTAAATTTCAATTATTATTCATTTTGTATACAGGGTGGACGGAAACTCGAACCTTTCATTTTCTCTCTTATTTCAAATGGAACACCCTGTATTTAATAGCACAAATAGAATCTTCTATTATGTAACTTTAATTTTTGTCAAGCATTCCCTATACCCAAAGTTAATAAAAACAGAGTTATTGTGTAATATTTATCGTGAACTATAATTATTAATCTTATATGTGAAAGCAATAAACGTTGAATATAACAAAAAATCCTATATAATAATAAATTTTAATAAACAATTTATTCTTAACAAAACAAGTCACAAAAAGTATAATTCTAACCGTAATATTAAACTAAATGTTCAAAGTGTTCCTGTTAACATCAATGCAATGCTGGAAACCATTACATTTTCTCAGTTAGCGTTGACATTGGTGTTAACGATGAACACTTTGAACATTTAGTTTAATATTACGGTTAGAACTATACTTTTAGTGACTTGTTTTGTTAAGATTAAATTATAAGGTTAATAATTATGGTTCACAATAAATATTACAAAATAACTCTATTTTTATTAACTTTGGGTATAGGGAATGCTTGAAAAAAATTGAAGTTACATAATAGAAGATTCTATTTGTGCTATAAAATACAGGGTGTTCCATTTGAAATAAGAGAGAAAATGAAAGGTTCGAGTTTCCGTCCACCCTGTATACAAAATGAGGAATAATTAAAATTTAATATAATACGGAGATATTGCATCATATAACGAAATTCTGTTAGGCAAAATAAAATTTTTTTCTTCAACGCGCAATAAGCTACAGAGCGTTGATTTACCTACGATTTTCATATAAAGATGTCCATATCTTTTGAAGTACTCTGTATAACATAGCAAAACCTTATATCAAAAGCCTCAAAAAAATGTGAGTAATCCGAATTCGGTATAAAATACAGGGGTTCTCATTTAAAAAATCATATGTTTAGTTTGTAACGGAGTTATGGCAACACTCCTGTTATTAGTTCGAGATAATTTCAAAAATATGGACACCTTAAAAGACATCTACCTCTTTTGTTTGATAACATTTTTTGATATCTCTTAAA
>JARQZK010003359.1:0-10000 GCA_030704885.1 Cynegetis impunctata
TTCAGCAAATTATTTGCAGAAAAGTTTCACCATGGCCGCAAAAATTAATTACTTGCAAGCGCGTATTACATCTGTGCGGAAAAAAGAAAATTACAATATGTAAAAGCCTTCTAACCCATATTATGATGTTCGTATTCCCTTTTCAACTTCCCTAAATTAAAACTGCCGCATTTAGTTCCACCACATAAGTTCTTGTTCACGGACCCACATCGCTCTTTGTAATAATATTATACGAGAATATTAACCACATTCTCTTGAAATATGTAACAGCTGCAATATGACGATGTTGCTGCCAAAGCTATATACTCCCTAGTCAATGAATTCGTTGCTGGCGGCAAAAAATGAAACAGCGTAAGATAAACCCCCGTGTCGAGATTTATACCGCCAACGAAGGATTCTACCAATTTATTATGAGAGTTAGTTATCTAGTTTCACACAAGGGATTTGGAAAAGAAAAAATATAAAAATATCTGTACCTTCGTACAAATATGTATTTATATAAGATATATATATATATATATATTTAAATATATATAAATATATAAATATATATAAATATATATTTATATAAATATATATATATTTAAATATATATAAATATACATATATATATATATAATATATTATATATATATATATATATATATAAATATATATATATATATATATATATATATATATATATATGTATATATATATATATATATATATATATAAATATATATGTTCAGAAAGATTTCCGCGGTCGGAAGTATTTGAAAAACTTGGTTCACGGAATGAACCGCGTAAAAGATTTGAAAAATCTCGACGTTTCGGCTCCTTTTGCGAAGCCATTTTCAGGAGAATTAGAAGGGGAATAATTCAGAATCGTGGCCTCAATCTGCCTACTCCACGAATCGAATTAGGAGGAATCGGAAACAATACGATTGCGTGGCCTCAACCTGCCTACTCCACTAACCGTACTGCTTCCTGTCAACTCTGAAGTCTCAACCTGCCTACTCTTCAGAGTCAACTGACGGGCCGATCGTCGCGTGACCGTATTTATAGCCTCCCTCCCCTATAAATACGCCCCCCTCCCCTATAAATACGTCCCCCTCCCCTCTAAATACGGCCACACTCGATAATGACTAGTGAGTCTTCGTTTTCCCGATGTGTATTCGTTCATGCGTATAGAAATTATGTATTACAATAATGCGGCATATATCGAACTTAGGCCTTTTATCTATTTTGTTGTTTAATGTGTTATCCAGGTTCTTTTGTATGAGAATCATTTCTACGATTTCGTGTGATTTTAAGTTGTTTTCTACCGTTGGTATGTGTGTTTTGTCGTAATCGAAATCATGTCTTTCTGATTGTTTGTGTTTGTCCAGTGCAGTGTTTGCTGTTTTGGTATATCTGTGGGCTTTTAGTCTATCTTGTAGATGTTGAGAGGTTTGTCCGATAAAAAGTTTACTGCAATCTTTTGCAGGGAACGCTGTATATGAGGTGGGATTTTTTTGTTGTTGGAATTTTGCTCTTTAAGTTGGTGTAGGGTGTTTAATCTGGTTCTGAGGTCGATACGCTATCTGTATATTGAACGGTTTTGAAATGATTATTTTAGGGTTTAGGTGTGTAATGTATGAACTAGGTACCTATGTATGTTTTTTTATCTATTGACTCTGGGAGTGTTGGACTTTGGTTTCTTGTTGTAAGCTTTTATGTACTCGGATTTTGATGTTCTGCTCTATTATATGGGGAAGGTAGTTGTTACGTATCAGAAGTGATTTCGCTTTGTCGAGTATTTCGGGTAAGAATTTGGGAGATGTTAATTGGTCAGCTCTGTATATTATGTTGTTAACAATGGCTTTTTTATGTGAGATGTGGCGTGCTGAGTGGAAGTCGATTAACTGGTTGGTGGCTATGGTCTTAGTGTACCATTTCGTATTTAATTTATTTTTTTACGAATTATTGTCATGTCCAGGAAATTGATCACAAAATGGTACACTACGTACCTTAAAAAATATTTTTTATGAAAAAAACGCGTGAGCAGCAGAGTCCCGTCTCTAAGGTCTCATTTATCGAGATGCAATATGAATGGAATAAATTATAGTTTAAAAAACCTGAGAAATATGCTTTAAAATCTACTAAAGAAGCTACATATCTGGAATTTATTATCTTTGAAATCATTTAGATATATTGTCCTGATATTTTGCCATTATAATAAATATAATGAACTCATGTCTACCTGAATATGTATTAGCTGACTGTTGGAAAATCTCACAGATATCGCAACAAAGCAGTTTACGTCTCAATTGTATTCTTGCATGTTTATCAAATATATTAGGACAGATTATATATAATCAAATCTCAGTGAATTTGAAGAAATATGAGATACTTCCAATTTTTCAGTCCTGGATTCAATGCGAGTTCAGTTGTGAAACAGTTTTATTGAACATAACAAACGGCATTATAAGGCCTACAACAGATGAAGGTAAATGTACAGTCTTAGTGCTAATGGACTACTACAAGGTATTCGATACAGTGAGTCAGGATGTCTCATTTCTCTTTTTGAATAGATATGTAGAATTCTGAGACTTTGCGTTAAATATGTTTAAAAATTATCTTTGTGATAGAACTCGTCCTATTAAAACGTCAGCGGGTCGGTCAGGGAAAGTAAGCGTAAGCTGAGGTGTTCCTCAAGGATCCACTTTTAGTTCTTTATTGTAGGAAGCAAGTAACATAACTTTATGCCCAAAGCATTGTAAGATATGCTGATGATACTCAGATGCATTATTTCTTCTCACTATAAGATTGGTTTCGAACAATACGATATGGAGAAAGATATTGGAAGCTTTGTTTCTTTTTCACACTGTCATAGTCTGCAAATCAGTTCGGGCGAGACGTCGGTTATTATCTTTGGAAGAGGAAGAGATTTTGTTCAGTCTGTATTTAAATTGCAGTGAAGTTATTCTACTTAGATCTACAAACGGTTTGCAAAGAACATGTGTTAATACATTGATAGTGACTTACGAATCAAAGGCCCTGTTGGAATATGTGTACAAAAAGCGCATATGTCAACAAAATTAATCTATCCTCATCAACATATTCTTGGTCATAGTTAAAGAATGACATTAACTGATGCTATGCTTTGAAAACCCATTTTAATTTTTGCGATGTTGTTGTGCACCTTGTCTGGACACAATATTTGAAGACTTATTTCACCGCTACCGTACAGAAGAGCTCTATTTCAATAGGGGTTCATTGAAAGCATTTATGCACTATACAATGCTATACAATGTACAATGCATTAACTATTGGATTAAAACAGCATATTTCTTCATCTCTGTTTTGGAAACTAACTGAAATAACGATTTTTCAATATATGGCTGGTATTATGATTGCAATGTTACTGGACAGAAATTGTCCTTTTATGTGTACCTATTTCTTTTAATAACAAAATTTTTTTTTCCTTTCTTACGGGCTGACTTGTATTCTGCCCATTTTTCCATTCAAATTACTATGTGAAACTAGAAAACTAGAAATATCTTTTTTTAGTAGAGTAATTTTAAAATTTACAGTTCTTTGATATGCTACCTAGAGGAAGTGTATTTTTTATTACAAAGTTTCGTTTTAGTCGAATTCTTAATTTCAAACTATGCAAATCACTTAACCAGTACCTATTCAAATGTATTTCGAAGTGGAAGATATTTTTGTCAAGCTATGAATGTGTTATGAATCTTAGAGTTCGCCAAATTGTAAATAGAATGATCAATTCATCAAATACTTGGAAATATGCTCTGTAGGCAATAAATCATGTGAGCCCCATTCAGTAAATAAATACACCTTACAAAAGCTCCATTTTCTGAGATTATAGAAGTATATGTCTATTCTGAGTAGTTTATAACTTTCCTAAGTAAGATATATATTCGAATGTAATGACGTTAATCCTCAAATGATGAATGGCTGTTTATATTACTGTTCTGTGTGTTAATCGTGCTAATTCATTCTCATATAGGATCGATAGAATTCACGAGGCCCTTGCCGTTTTCTAAACGTGTACCTTTACTTAACGGAAAATTATCATTGTATTTTTCGCAATCCCCAAATGTGTATAAATTATTTATTTAGGAGACGCTAATTTATAAACGTTGAAGTATATAGGTTGTAATTTCGAGGGGCTTATTCTTTAAGACATTTTAAGAAAAAAGTTTCTATAAATGTAGGTCCGCAAATGCTCGCCGAAATACAGTTTGTTGAAGTTTGAAAAAAATGCCTTTTTTTAAAATATTTTCTAAAGTAAGAAAGCTGTCAAAATGAACTTTAGAACATTGTTATAGATTCTCAATCTCTATAAAATACTGATGGAAGTTTCTCCAAAACTGTTAAGGAACGGAGAATAGGGGGGTACCGTGGGTTTCATTTAACCATATTTTTGAGGGAGGTCATTATTGGTAAATAAAAATGGAATGAGCAATAAATTTGGAATTTTTTGAATTAATTTTGTCTCTTGCTTCAATTCAATATTCTCAAGCGTTTTAAAGATAAATAAGCATAATTTTTTCAGAACATTTTCCTGGAAAAAATATTTAAGAATCAAAAATGTGGTTGCCATGACTAACCGCAATCGCAATGCCGAACTCATACCAAAATTAGATTTAGTATTTTGAAAGGTTTTTCTATTTCGTAAAAAAGAAAACGCTTCAGAATATCAAATCGAAGCAATCGACTACATTTATTCAATATACTTCAAATTCATTGCTTATCTCTTTTCTATTCATTAATAATGCCTTCCCTCAAAAATATGAGTAGTTTTGGAGAGAATTACAACACTAGTGTATGGAGCTTGGGAAGCTATAACAATGTTTTAAAGTTCATTTACATAGCTTTCGTGGTTTCGAAGATGTTTAAAAAAATGATATTTTTGTTTCAAACTTCAACATCCTTCATTTCGGTGAGGAAGCATTTGCGGAGATACATTAGTGTGAACTTTTTTTTAAAAATGTCTTCACGAATAATCTCTTGAAATTTTCTGAATTTATTCTGGAACACCCTGTATATTTAGAATTAGTGAGTTCCGAATATATCTGACTATTGAGAAAAACAATATAAATTAGCTTCAGAAACTATTGACTCCGCGTGCATAAAATATTGATGTGAAAAATTTTTAAGTGATATAAATTTTGAAAATAGGTTCATTTGTGAACAAGCTTGGTGATCAAGATCAGGTATATATAATTTTGAAATATGTTTTTGTGATTTTGATTTTATTTTCAAAATTTTGTTTATATTTTGAAATGAATGTTACATTCACTAAAATTAATCAATATTACGGCAACCGTCCGGAAAGAACACCCTCCAGTCGCTTCTTTGAGGAAATAGCTCTTTTCCGGCCTAGCCTGGGAGTATTTTCTCGTCTATGCTGGGAAAATGATTATACCCATAGCAACGGAAAGACTTACCAAATTGACATTAAAATAGTTGCAATATAAGAAGGTGTTAACAGTTTTGGAATTCTAGGACAAAAAGAATTTTTCTAGCTAATTTATCCTAGAAAGTATACAAACCATTGCCTTCGTCGATCTTCGAGGATATTGTGGGCTGATAATGTGATGGAAATATCAGAAATATGATGAAGCACTGTGGATGGAAGTCTACCGGAATCGCTGAAGGATATATCGACAATTCAGTTACAAACAAAATTCAAATTTCCAAGACCAGTCAAAATTATCACATGAAGAAAACAATCAACATGAATCAACTATCACTTTACCTCTATGTTCAGATTTGAACAACTGTCATTTGAATATACCGATTGTTTCAAAGAAATTGAATTCCTTGAATGTTAGCAATTAGTTCGAATTTGAATAAATATATTGATATCTACAACAATTATAATATTGCTAATTTTGTTTTCTGAATAAATTTGATTTTGCTTTATTGATTTGATTTTCATGCACACGTTTTCCAAAAAATAGTAATTTCACTAATTGTTAGGTTCGTATATAACTGCTTCATTTAAGTTCAACTGTCATGAAATAAGTATTCAACATTCTCTTAAAGTGCTAAGATCCTAATGCATAGTAGTAAATTGAGTGTAATTTTGTGAATTGTGTTCTGTCTTCCAGATGGATGAGTTCTTAAATAAAATTTCAACAGAAAAATGATCTATTAGTAAAATCGAAAAATAATTCAAGTGAAAAATGCAACGTTCTTCAATTGAGCTTCAGAGTGCCAGAGATAGAAATTTTGATGCTGGTAGATTCTAGGTTGAGTGAAGATCAGTTCAACTTTCATAGGTCTTGAATTAAATTCTCATGAGGCGAAGGATGTCAACAATTGAAACCCACAATTGCCACAAATAGCCCAAATTGGAGACACACGAATTGCGGTCAAAATTTGAAGCAGGTAAAAGGGTACTTAGGTGGTTGTTTTCGACAACTGAATTGCGGTCAAGCCCTACGTCCCGGGGGGTCTTGGATGGTTAATCTTTTTATCTTAAATTCCTATACATATCATGTATTACGCGGTTAACCAGAAATATGGTAATAATTGGCCTAACGATGTTGTTGACAAAAATTCAAAATTTAGCAGAACCTGCCTCTCTCCGCACCCCAACATTAATCCTTTTATAGAAACGTTAAAAAGAATTCAAACAGATACTTACATTAAAATAAATTCTGTTATTGATAATAAAACGAGATTTGTGCGAACAAATTATTATAATGTATTAGATAAACATGAGTTTATTAACAACAAAATATGCCAGTACAATAAAAAAGATATTAGTAGGTATAATTTTCTAAAATGTGTTAGTTATAAGTTTAGTGAAGTAGTTTTATGATGTATATGCATCTAGATGTACGTCTGTAGTATTGCATAATTTCTATATGTTTTGTATATTATATATATCTTTATAGAAATTAGAATTTACATTTTTACTTTCAATTTACCCTCTTGCCCCTAAATAAGTTTCTAACCGCAGTTCGGTTGGAAATTAGGACTCCTCAGGTAGGCACAAAAATTTTGACCGCAATTCAATCACTGTCGCAAAATCAACCGCAATTCGTGTGCACCGCCCAAATTCACGTAGTCACAATTTTTCAGCCTTTAAACTGAATTTGTAGTGGCTGTAGAGAGGCTCAAGGCTCGAAAACCCTCAGAAATGCTGGAATATTCCCCACAAAAAATGTAGCGGTGAAAGAAATCAATTGAAACTCACAGTAGGAATTTACGTTACATTAACTCAAATCGCGAACCAAACTTCAACCCCTCTAACTCAATCAGCAGAAACTATGGAGGTGCGCAAAACCTTAAAAACTACGAAAATACATGAAATTTCTACATTCAAAAGGAGTCGAATAAGGAAAATAGTTGAAACCACCACAGTTCGCTTCCGAAACATGAACTCAACCCGCTTAAAAAATTTCAACCATATCACACAATATGGATGAAATGTGGAGGTGCGCATAAACTCAAAAATCAAGAAAAGCCAATAATTATCTACATAAGCATGGCAGCGGTTCGAAAAGAAAGTTAATAACATCAAAATTCAATTCCCTAACATTAACGTAATTCACGTACCAATTTTAAATTTAACAAATAGCCCTAAATGTATGAATTTCATATAGGCTATTCATAATAGTTATAATTGCCACATGTTCTGCATCGATTTGAATAATTTCTGCTTAGCACCATCTCCCCCACCAATCATTTACCCAAAGTTCGGAGTTTCCAAAATTTGTACTGAATGGACCCAAATTTCAACCCAGATACTATTTCAGCTCATTTGGACAAATGAAATATAAAAATGTAACGGAAAAAGAAATATATATATATATATATATATATATATATATATATATATATATATATATATATATATATATATATATATATATATATAAGATATAATCTCTTGATAATTATTAGCAATTACAGGCTGGTTGAATCTTAAAAAACTCGATTTTATTAAAAAGTTGACGTTTCACTACGAAATTCGAAAAAATTGAAATTTCTTTGACATTTATTGATTTGAAAAAACTTGAACAGACAAAGACGACTTGTTTTGTTAAAATTTTTTCGGATGTGGTTGTTCTTTGTTATTTATTATGTGCTATTCAGTCTAATATTAACATTCAAAATTGTTATCATTAGAAGGTAAGGGAAACCTTTACCCACGTAATGTTCGAAAAAATAATAATAGGTTACTATTTATCTAACAACAAAGAAATTAGTCGCGGGAAAATATTAAAAAAGTAGAGCAGAATTATCGGTATAGAACGCTTATATGGAAGCAGCCGTTGACACGTGTTTCGGACTCTTTGGTCCTCATCAGAACGGCGTAGCTAATCATTGGATTGAAAATTTGGAGATGAAAATAGTATAACAAACAAAATCCTCTGCTATGGAAGACAATTTTGTTTGTTATACTATTTTCATCTCCAAATTTTCAATCCATTGCTTAGCTACGCCGTTCTGATGAGGACCAAAGAGTCCGAAACACGTGTCAACGGCTGCTTCCATATAAGCGTTCTATACCGATAATTCTGCTCTACTTTTTTAATATTTTCCCGCGACTAATTTCTTTGTTGTTAGATAAATAGTAACCTATTATTATTTTTTTTTCGAACATTACGTGGGGTAAAAGGTTTCTGTAGTTTTCCTTTACCTTCTAATGATAACAATTTTGAATGTTAATATTAGACTGAATAGCCACATAATAAAAATAACAAAGAACAACCACATCCGATAAAATTTTAACAACACAAGTCGTCTTGTCTGTTCAAGTTTTTTTCAAATCAATAAATGTCAAAGAAATTTCAATTTTTTCGAATTTCGTAGTGAAACGTCAACTTTTTAATAAAATCGAGTTTTTTAAGATTCAACCAGCCTGTAATTGCTAATAATTATCAAGAGATTAAAAATAGATCAACAGGCAACAACAATTCAAAATAAATAGTATAATATATATATATAATATATATATATATATATATATATATATATATATATATATATATATATATATATATATATATATATATATATATATTATATATATATATATATATATATTATATATATATATATATATATATTATATATATATATATATATATATATATATATATATATATATAATATATATATATATATATATATATATATATATTATATATATATATATATATATATTTATATATATATATATATATATATATATATACTATATATAATATTATATATATATATATATATATATATATATATATATATATATATATATATATATATATATATATATATATATAATAAAGAAATTAATATACGCACTAGATTTTTATAACATTTCCCAACTTGATGCAAAAATTCATAGGGTTTCACATGAAATTGAATATAAAATTAAACAGGTTATGAAACACTTGGGCACCTCATCCATGGACACGCTGTATATATATATATATATATATATATATATATATATATATATTAAATAATATTCAAAAAAAACTTGAAAATCGTAGCCTAAGAGATCTAAAATGGATGCAGTATTATCAATTTCGGTGTATCCCATGTAGTTTTACAGTTTAGATTCATTTTATCAACAAAATTTGATATATTTGCTAAATCAATTATAAAATATCTTGTGAAAATATGTTTCAACTTGATCAATTATGGCTAATTTATTGCCAATGATACACCCTCAATAACTTTATGATTTCTCAAACTCATCGTTATTAAGTATTTCGCAGCTCAACTCAGTTGAATTACTTCACTATTTCTAGCTCCTTATATATTCAATTTTGAAATCATTTTGTTAAGAAATAATTTTAATATCTCGAAGCTTGAAGTGAAGTAGCTCGATACTTCAAAAAATCTAAATCCTTATTCATTTATTCGCCACAATTTTCAAGTCTAATAGACTTCAATATAAAATTTTTATTTTCAAAGATTAATAATTTGTATTCTGACATGCAAGCATCATGCACAATCTTACTTTTTACGATTAATGATTTTAATT
>JARQZK010003360.1:0-13829 GCA_030704885.1 Cynegetis impunctata
TTTCTTATTGTCAGAAGAAGTTTCTTATGAAAGAAAAATTAAGAAAATTGCGCGGAAATAATAGAAAATTTGCGAATACTTAACCACCATTATAAATAATTTCTAATCTATGTCATTTTTTATTTTGTCATGACTTAGAATAGAAAAATTCATGTTGCTCTCAATTGTTTACCCTTCTACGATCAACCCCTATTTTTGCATCTTTTCATTTTTTCAAATTTTATCCACAGATCCGCAATAGGGCTGCAAGATGGCAATCGAAAATAACAATAGTCGGTTTGAGAATAGGTCGTAATATATTTTTCATACTCCCAATGATTAACATTTTTGCCGGGTCAGATAGATTGATAGATAGATAGATAGAAAGATAGATAACTAGATAAATAGATAGATAAATAGATAGATAGGTAGATATACATCGGCAGATAGATGAATAGATAGAAAGATAGATGGATAAAAATAATTTATATGGCAGAACGTTTGCCCGGTCAGATAAATTGATAGATAGATATGCAGATAGATAATTATCTAGATAGATGTATAGTTAGATAGGTAGATATACATCGGCAGATAGATGAATAGATAAAAATAATTCATATGGCAGAACAACGTTTGCCGGGTGAGCTAGTATCAAAATAATAAAATATCTCATTAAAACACAGGAGAACAGTAAAGAAAATGTGGGAAATTATAGAGATTATTTGCTGAATCACTACTTTGTGTTTCAATGCTACTGAACCACGATATGCAGCTACGCCAACGTTTCCCAGTGTTTTTTTCTTGTTGTTTGATATATCTGAAGGTTATTAGCTAAAAGTGGAAAGGCAATCACTCATCCGTTTCTAATTAGCATCTCGGCATAGAAAAAAGCATATACACGATGCATATAATAAAATTTATAAATTTCAAATGGAACCTGTTGCTCATGTTACATCATAGTATAATAACACTTTTTATTCATTCACGATGAATTAGGAAGGTTACGACATCAGTTACTTGACTCTAATAGATGTGCATAATTTTACTTAATTAATGTTAGACTCATTTCGAAAATCTTCCAATTTATTATTTTTTATTTTTAAGAAAATGGAACTTGGTTGACTAATTTTTCTGGAAAATATGATTTTATCGTAGGAAGTCAATAGAGGAAGTTTTTGAATCCGCTTTTTACCTTCTGGACTACGATTTGTAATGTGTTTTTGAAGATATATATATATATATATATATATATATAATATATAAATATATATATAAATATATATGTATATATATATATATATATATATATATATATATATATATATATATATATATATATATATATATATGTATATATATATATATATATATATATATATATATATATATATATATTATATGATATATATATATAATATATATATATATATATATATATATATATATATATATATATATATATATATATGTATATATATAATATTCTTTTTTTTTCTTTCATTTAGTAATTTAGTAGTCTTTTTTAGCAATAACAAGGCAGTTTGAGTTTGATAACCGACTATATAAACAGTGAACGTGTCGTAAACTTTTCAGACATTGAGATTAATTTGGCCTTTATGAATCTTACAAAACTTGAAAAGTCAAAAAACAGACTGCTATGTTTTTTAAAAAAATTTTGGGGCTGTGTCTCTAGTTACTAATTAAGGGCTATTCATCTGCCATAATATTTTATTAGAAGGAAAACCACAGAAACCCTTGCTTACGTAATGTACAAAATGAGTTCTTAATTATTTGATTGAAAGAGGAACTTATGGAATTTTGGAAAATTGAAAAATCAAAAAATGAAAATCTAAATTATGTACTAGATATTCATTATAATATCAGCAGTCAAGTCTGCTAATATCAGATATAGGGAAAGCCTTACTATTTCTAAAAAAAGATGTAGATATTTATATACCTATATCGCAATTTAGATATAGATATATAGTTTGTCGTGATAATTATGTTTGTCCTTATATATATTCAAGATTTCTCTATTTCTATGTATTTTTGATTTCACATACTGCTGTCATTTGTACCGTACTGTAACCCCTTACGATAAATATATATATATATATATATATATATATATATATATATATATATATATATATATATATATATAATATATATATATATATATACATCCCCACTGACATCATTTCCTGAAATAATCGAAAACAAATGGACGAAATTACCAACTTCACCAACATTTCTAAAACGGAATTCACAGAAAACTGTAAGGTTTATTCTGGAACAAACTACTTCCAATACAGGACAACATTCTACCAACAAAAAGAAGGCGTAGCTATGGCAGCCCGCTATCAGCCACCATCGCCCAAATGGCAATGGAATACATGGAAGAACAGATAATACAACAAACAGAGACAAATATTACACTCTAACAAAAGATTCGTGGACACTGCCTGTTAGTGGCAGATGAGGACCAGATACAACAAATACAGAATAAATTCAACAACATCCACCCCAAAACTTAAATTCACAATGGAAAAAGAGAAAGACAACCAACTTAATTTTATGGACATGACTTTAATTAAACACGGAATAAGATCCTCACTAAATTGTATAGGAAACCCATATCCACCGACAAGACTCATACACTATAAATCAAACCATCCCATTTTTCACAAAAAATAGCCATCATAACAAGAATATATCGACCGAAGCCTGAAACTGACATCAACCCATTCTAAGACCCAAACATTAAAACAGACAAATACACTACTACAGAAAAATGGTTATCCTCAATTAATGATAAACCAAATAACAAAAAAGAAAACTTATGAATTATACAACACTGAACAAACAAACACCAAACATGAAAACAACAAAACATCCAAATACACAACACTGCCATACATACCCTCATTATCACAAAGAATAAGTCACATACTAAAACCATATGAAATAAAAATAGCCTACAAACCACAAAACCAGGTAAAACAAATTTACACAAAACTCAAAAGCAAAACACCTCTAATGGACAAGACACATACAGTATACGAAATCCCATGTAACAACTGTAATAAGACATATATAGGTCAAACAATGCAACACTTAAAAGAAAGAATTAAAACGCATAAATATTCAAAAACACAGATCACGGCTCTGAATAAACACAAACAAACAGACGGATATAGTTTCAACTACGACAAAACCAGAATTTTGGCAACAGAAACCAACACAAAGAAAAGAGAAATTTTAGAAATGATACATATCCAGAAAAATCTACAAAATGTGATCAATAACCGTTCAGACGTGAATAATTTGAGCACCGTGTATTCTCAAATATTATAAAAGGCGCATAACCATAGACCTTATCGTGAAGACACGTGAAACGATTATGACTCGACACCTGTTTCGGATTCATAAACCAGTCGTTCACACGAGCTGGAACTTACCACAGCCAAAGAAAAGAAAACAAAACGATCCGTAGTGAGGTACATTTTTAATATCAACCTTTGTATTGTGAACTAGTTTTAAATTATATTTTATCTTACAGACTCTTGATGAAACGCTTGTAAAAGGCTCCAAAAATAGAGCCGAAACGTCGAGTAAATTAAATCTAACTTGATTAGTCATTTAATATCTGTTATACCACGAAAAATCCCAACAATCTATAATATACAGATACAAAACCAATCCAAATGAATATATATATATATATATATATATATATATATATATATATATATATATATATATATATATATATATATATATATATATACAAGTGTATTGTTTTATACCCATTTTCATTGTGCTTCTATCACCATGGTGAGTTCACATTGTGCACGGGTATTTTCACAAAGGTGGCGCTAACCGGAGCCGAGTGTTTTTTTTGTGTCAGAGTGACATTTTTTGAAATCTTAAAACGAAAAATATTACTTATCCCATATTATGTAATAGTAACATTCGTAGAAAAAGTATAGTGTAAAACTCGCATGGAATTACCATTTCCTACTCGTATGATTTGCAGCACTCACCTGCGGCTCGTGCTGCAAACGTCATACTCGTAGGAACTGCATGTCATTCCATGCTCGTTGTACAATATACTATTTACTTTTCTATTGGTTTTGGAGTGATCTTGCTAAATACGCAAAATATGAATAGAAATTAATGAATATTAAAATCTGTGTGCTGCATATAATTATTTTCTACTGAATGTTGAGAAATATATTATATAGAATAACAGCATCTGTGAAAACAATGTCCTTGCATATATATTTATTCTGACGAAGAAGAGTTAGAAGAAACCATGCGTAAGCAACCTATATCTAGAGAGATTAACTGTGTTGTAGATGTAGATTTCAACAGTGGGTACGGCAACAAACTCGAGATATAACCACGTACAATAATATTCATGGTCGTGTCCACTTGAGATCTAGCCTCGACTTTTGATGTTGACCATGTTTTGTAAACAATATGTTCAACTCCATACGATACTTCGGTTTCTGTGTCTGCTTCGATTTCGCAGAATGACTCATTCTTACGTAATTCTTTGAGACAAATTTATAATACAATTCTAATCAGAAATGAATTGTTTTATTTTGTTTCTTTATAATAACATGTTGCAATCACGGGTGAGGGTCATCATATGTTAGTCTCTATTATCGAATTCGCTTGAAAAAATGTTATATTGTATACATAGATACACTCCATAGATCTATCATCATAGATCTATATATATATATATATATATATATATATATATATATATATATATATATATATATATATATATATATATGTATATATATATATATATATTATATATATATATATAATATATATATATATATATATATTATATATATATAATTATATATATATATATATATATTTATATAAATAAATATATATATATATATATATATATATATATATATATATATATATAAATATAATTTATTTATATTATAATATATATATATATATATATATTTATATATATATATATATATATATATATATATATATATATATATATATATATATATATATATATATATATATATATATATATATATATATATATATATATATATATATATATATATATACTCATTACTTCATGAGGTATTTTCCGATTCGATGAATCTTTGTTTGTATCAAAATATGTGATACAAAAACCCTTTAATTCGCCTTTTAAATAACACAACATAAAGCGAGTAATTAAAAGTGCAACAAAAAGTGAAAATAAACATATTAAAGTGTAATTGATGGCACCAATACCTAAGAGTATGAAACGAATAATAATGGTTATTGAAATGAACATTTTGGTTTACCATTTCACTATACCTATACTTCAAATCAGTGGTGAAGTAACGGGGGTGGTTTTGGGGACCAAACACACCCTCCCTGAAGAAAATTAAAAAAAATTGAACATTTATAATATTATTTTTAAATTTTTATCTTATCTAACCCCCCGGAAAATATTTCTAACTACGCCATTGCTTTAAACAATACAAATTGTCAACATGTTCACAATTTGTGATATTCAATTTATAGAAAAATAAGTTTTTATTTTGATTAGGTACCGATATTGATCATGTTTTATCTAGAAAAAATTCACTGTCAGTTATTGAATACAACTAATTAAAAATGTAATCAAATGTAAAATTTACCAAACTGGAAGTTATCAAGAAAAGCCAAGGTGTTTGAAGATGCTTATATATTATTTTGGTATAATATAAATTACGTGAATTAAACAAAAACAAAAAATTAATGAACTAAAAGACAAGATCAAGATGTATTAATATTTAACAAAAAGAATAATAATTTGAAATACTTGTAAACCTAAAGTACAGGGCCGGATTAACCATTAGGCAGTGTAGGCAACTGCATACGGGCCCCGCATCGACTAAGGGCCCGCACACGCACCAAGAAAAAAATTTCATCGAATGAAAATTTCATTTGAAAATTTGTATGAAATTCCTCAACAATATTATTGCTTTTTTTCGACGTATGTTGTCAATTGATTAAATACTTCATACATACATAACCATCTAGTATCGAGTAGTAGAACTAATAAACTGTCTTCGTTCAACAATGTCTCAGAACCGTTGTCGATAATGGCCATTGAAAATGATGTATTAGAAAGGGTCGACTTCCAAGATGTTTTAAACGATAATATTCAAACTTACTGTACTGTACAAAACCAATAAATATCTTGGAATTTGACTTTTTCCAATTTGTACTTCACAAAACTGTTTTGTTTCGTTTATTGTATTTTATTGCGTTTAACAAGATTAAATTGAAAATAACCGCTTCCCGTCTCATTTCTCTTTCCTAACCCATCATGCAACATGGATCATCATTCATCACTTATCTGTAACCTATTGAATTAAGACCATTTCAATAAAGCTAAAGAGTCAGGTAAGGTGATGCTGCAGCATTAAGGCAAAACAACCATGTTGTTGCAATATCACATAAGACTTTGAAGTAACAGGATACCTGCAGTCGATCATGTGGAAGTTACTTACATCCCTTTATCAACTTGAAAAGACCTGGGGCCCGGACAGGGTTGTTGCCTAGGGGCCCGGACAGGGTTAATCTGGCCCTGGTGAAATGCAATATCTACACTTCAGATAAATAAGAAATTATATGAATTAAATTTGAAAATAAGCGACAAAGAACATTGCAGATATGACGTGGATGCCTATTTCACTTGATAGATATTCTAAAATTTACTTTGGGAGTGTCGTTTCCGTTAAGAGCATTCTTTCAATTGTTTCCGTGCCTATGTCATAGGTGTTTTTCTTGGGCATTGTTCGCTCCTTTAGAAGATAAATGAAGAAATTCAGGTTATCGTTACTGAAATGTTTTGTACGACACTTTCACCTACTGACGAAACCTCTATTGGTTAATCTATTCGAGTACAATTCAATTATTTCAACATTTCAAATCAACTCTACTTATTCCATAAATATGCAACTGAGCTTCAGCAAATGTAATTATGTCATCAGTAAATTGCACGCTAATATAAAAATATTGATTTTCGTTCACTTGCATATAAGGTATGATATATTTTCAGGGTAATATTGGTTGGAGAAAGTGGATCATATATAAATCACATTAATTTGTGTGCTGCCAATATATGAACCAATTATATTACATTCCATATTCAACTGAGTATTATTCAATAATAATAACACTTGGTTTATTTAATACGTAAAATTAATTTGAAAAAGACGGGAAGTGTCGTAGGATACCAGTAGGGTTGCCAACTCACGAAAGGACCAACCCGGGAGGATATAAAGAAGTCGGCTAGAGGGGAAGGGTGTAAGAATATGTCAATCCATTTTACGGTTTTTCATCACAATATCATAATCATTAAAGATCGAAGTTTGTTAGAGCGACGGTTGCGTATAATTTTAGAAAAGGCGGAGAAATTATTGCATCCCGGAAGGTCCGAAGGTTAACCATTATTACCGGAGTCTCCCGGGCAATCCGGGAGGGTTGGCAACCCTAGATACCAGGCAAGAACGAAGTTACATTCGTTATATATTATGTATTAAATAGCAGGTATAATGAATTAAATTAACAACGTTTGGGGATAATTAAATGAAAAAACAAAAAATAAATGAAGGAATGGTTATCAAATTCTAATTAAAACACTTTTTTTGAAGTTTTTTAAAAACATATCATTATAAATTATTATTGAAGGATGCAATAATTATGAACTCAATTAGTAGGTACCTACATTCAATCTTAGGAATGATGGGTTTGTGGTAACTTAATTAGGATACATATGTTTGCGATATAATTTTCTGTAAGTGTCTCGAAAAAATAGTGTTATTGTGGTTTATTTTAGAGTTTGCTGGATCATTTCTCTATTTCAAATTCATTGAAAGAAATTGTACCACGTTTAAAAAGAAATTAATAAGTAATCTATAATAAAAACACTGATATTCTTGCTTTGATTAATTTATCAACTATTTTAGAGAAAAAATTTGTTAGAATAGATATAGGTATATATAAACAGATTAGGAAGAGACTAAACTCTGTCTCATACACTTTATTTATGCTGAGAGATCAAGTAAACATGAATATTCTTAAAATATTATATTATGCCAATTTTCAATCTTTGCTATCTTACGGCATCATTTTTTGGGGTAGTTCCTCTCATGCTGAGAGCATTTTTATCGCTCAAAAGTGGACGATGAGATTGGTCTTTCGTCTTGGCTATAGAGAAACTTGTCGAGGCTGCTTCAGGAGAAATAATATTCTTACGTTATATGGGCTATACATATACAGGTTACTTTTGTTTTTTCGGAAGCAGAAACAGTACTTTGAGGATTGCAAAAATGTCAATGACACCCTTCGAACTTTTCCTTACTTTTTCCCTCATCACACTACATCACTCAGAGAAAAGAACACTCATTATATGGCAATCAGGATGTTTAATGCCCTTCCCGCTGATTTGAGGGAGAATAATGACTATAGCCTATTCAAGAAGAGGCTTTACACGCATTTGCTCATCTGTGAGCCATATAACTTCGAGGAGTATATACTGTGTTTAGTGAATTAACTATTTCAACTTGACTTGTCTCAATTTTATCTGTATTGTATTGATAATTTTCTGGGCTAATAAATATTATTATTATATATATTTGTATATATACAAACATATATATATATATATATATATATATATATATATATATATATATATATATATATATATACTGGCCAGCAAAATTAACGCACCACTAAAATTTGGGTCAATTTCAAAAATAATTTTCTCGCGAACTGCTAAATCGATTTAAATAAAAAATTGTTTCAATGTAGCTTAAATCTTCAGAAATGACGTTATGCAAAGAGAGAAAATTTAAATTCGAGTTTTGGGCATATACTGGGTGTTTGAAGAAAAACTAGTAAAATGCACAACTTTTGTCATATTCTGTGGGAATTCCCATCAACAGTATTAGGTGTCTCTCTAAGTCAAAATATAGCCCCATCTTTTACAAGCATTTTGTTTTTTCATTCACTTTTTTATCTTGCTTATTAAATGAAATACGGAATTTAATGTAAAACATAACAACTAAAATTTATTTTAAAAAAATTTGAAATAAAATCTCAAACATTAAAATAAAAAGTCAACAGTGTTTTATCCCCTATTCCTTATAACTGATTGACATCGACGACCCATATTTTGAACCAGACGTCTAATTTTTGCTCGATCTATAATTTGTCCATATTTCCTCATAATGTTTTCTACATCATCCAAGGAGGCAGGTGGGGGTTGATGATTCTCTAAGCTGTCTTTCATTAGATCCCATAAATGTTCTGGTTAATTGAGTTCTAATTTTCGCAGTATGTGCGTCTGGCATTATCTCTTGCATTAGTTTAAAATTATCTCCAATATAACCAGCCATAGGGACCACATGCTCTGACAAAATTTCGTCAATGTACTTTTCGCTATTTAAAGGTGCTCCATTGCAAGGACATGATGTCTGTACGAGCTGCCAAAGAAATTCCGCCCCCAAAACATCACAGAGCCTCCATTAAATAACTCGGTTTAGCGAATATTATTTTGTGAATAACGTTCGTTCGGCTGTCGAATAATTTCTGAGCTTCGATCCTTGCTGAAGAGATAAAACCTTGTCTCATCAGTGAACAAAACTCGTTTCCAATCTTCTCAGCAGTGCACAGTTCACATGTTCCCTATAGCAAATTGAAGTCTTTAAGTCTTTTTTCGACATTAAATTCCGTATTTCATTTAATATGTGAGATAAAAACGTGAATAAAGAAACAAAATGCTTGTAAAAGATGGGGCTATATTTTGACTTAGAGCAGACACTAATACTGTTGATGGGAATTCCACAGAATGTTGTGCATTTTACTAGTTTTTCTTCAAACACCCAGTATATGCCTGAAACCCCGAATTGTAAATTTTTCTTCCTCTTTGCAAAACGTCATTTCTGAAGATTCAAGCTAAATTGAAAAAAATTTTTATCTAAATCGATTCAGCAGTTCGCGAGAAAAATTAACTTTGAAATTGACCCAAATTTTTAGTGTGCGTTAATTTTGCTGGCCAGTGTATATATATATATATATATTATATATATATATAATATATATATATATATAATATACACTTAATATATATATATATATATATATATATATATATATATATATATATATATATATATATATATATATATATATAGATATATATTCAGCAGCATGTCGTCGAGCGATGATAACGTGCGTACAATTGCTCTTCAAAAATCCGCGATTTCGAGTGTTAAAAATCCCAAAATTTCAATGAATTGTTCACACTGTAATAAAAGAGTTGTGGACTCTCAACAGTGTCAAAAATGCAGCATTTTGGCCAGAGGGAGTTCTTTTACGTGCGTTTAATTTTAGCAGAAACTTTTTTCAGAAAATGAACGGGTACCAGATAATAAAATAGATGTACAAGTCAGTTTTAAAAGTACCTAGCAAGCAAACAGCTTTTAAAGTTTCATAATTGTGAATGTAAATAGTAGTATTGTTTATTTCTTTGTAACTATTGAGTTTTCCCTGTTTTGACTCGTTTTCATTTCAGTTTTGCATTATGAGTCATGTTGTGATGTAAAATTAATTTTGAAAACTAAATAACTATTATTATTATTGTATATATATGTATATATACATATATACATTTATATATATATATATATATATATATATATATATATATATATATATATATATATATTATCCATTTTTCATGACAAATAATCCATTAGTTGATTTGCTAATTCCCCTCGAAATGAAAGTTAATTGTTATGCTGCTATGTTGACAATAATAAAGGATATTCTTTACCTCGTAGTGAAACAATTAATGTTAAAGGTGATGAAAGAGAAATCAGCCTTAGAAACTTATCAAAAAAGCTCATTGTTGTACGTTTTCGCAGCCTTTCACCATATTGTTTATATTTGATCAGTTAACATAGAATTATTTGTGGTTGTTCGCACCTTCATTTGTACTAATAGAAAATAAGGATTTAAGTGTTGAAAGATACAATCTAGTATTGCATCTTGGATAATGAAGAGTTGGCTCGATCAGTTCTGTGAAAAACATCGCGTGAGCAATAGTGCTTCGTCGCACAGGTCTTGATTTCCCTTATGTTCACATAAAAATTCAATTTGGAGAGACTGTGAAGGAGAACTGAACCTCTACAAAAAAAAACCAATAAATTTCTACATCAAAATTTCCACCGTTCGGAAAGCGTCGAAATCATCAAGAAGCACTTACCTAGCTTCAATTCAATTGACGTACCAAACTTCAACTGTCTAACTCAATCTGGAAGAGCAGTGACGGCTCGCAAAACCTCAAAAAAATCTTTACATGAAAATGACAGAAGAGGAGAAAATCACTTTAAATAATTTTTTTAACTTCAGCTCCATCCACGTATTGAACTTTAATTCTCTAACTTTATTTACAATAGCTGTGGAGGGATTCAAAACCTCAATAACTACGAAAACGAAATATCCATGCATGAAAATACCGCTGGTTGGAGCTGAAAGTTTATACTATCCAAAATTTCTTACCTAACAGCTTAATTCATATATTAATTTTCAACTCAACCAAAATTGGGCCTTCTATCGTGTAAACAAGATTTAGGGGTTAATCCCCCAACCAATTCGCATTAAAACCTATCCCATTCGATATATCATACGAAACTACCTACTCACAAACTTTCAACCCTATTGCTCCAAAATTACGCCCTTTATCATGTAAACAAGATTCATTTCTTCCTCCAGGGGGTCAGCCCCGAACCAATTCGAACCAGAACCAATCCCATCCAAGATATCTTTCGAAAATACCTACCTACAAACTTTTAACCCTATTACTCCAAAATTGCGACCTTTATCATGTGAACAAGATTTATTTCTTCCCCCAAGGGGTCAACCCCCCAAACAATTCGAACCAAAACCAATCCCATTCAAGATATCATACAAACCTACCTAGATACAAACTTTCAACCGTATTGTTACAAAATTGCGCCTTCTGTCGTGTAAACAAGATTTATTTCCCCTCAACCAATTCAAACCAAAAACAATCCCATCCTAGATATCATGCGAAACTACCTTTTTTTTTTGAGAGGAAAAATGCTCCGTTAAGCACTTCCTTTCCGCAGTATTGATGTCCGTGCGAAAAGCGGTATGTGTGGCTCGCTTGGCGGTTCTTTGTTGCCTTATAAGCATACACACTAAAAAACCAAACCTCTCTCTTGATAAATCCTCCTTGTTCTTCTAGTAGGATTTCTTGACATAACTGTATCCCGGAACTGTAACGAAGTTTATACATCAGGAGCAGTACGTGTATCTATTCATTCCGCAGCTGCGTTTATCGCAGGGTTCTTTTCTCTCTGCCTATCTTCGACCTCTTTCATCTTCATCAGATTCGTTACAAAGTGATATGTTAGGTTCCATGTCTCTTTGTCATCCATAATTCCCTGTATAATTTGTCCTACCTCTGGCATTTCGCCCATAGCACTTGTGAACTGATCACGCTGCTCCTTCCATCTTTCGCATTTCCATATCGCGTGCTCTGGACTATCAACCACGCCACAGACTTCGCACTGGTCGTCCCTAGTTTTCTTTATCCTATATGTATACGTTCCGTATGACCCGTGGCCCGTCAAGAACTGCGTGAAAAAATAACACGTTCTTCTATGGTTACATAGCAGCCATGGTCTCACGTCTCTTATGAGGCGCTTCGTCCAATCAGCCTTTCCTGTGCACACTCTGCCACTTGTCTAACGTTCTACGTCTGGCCATACGTCGGTTTCCCGGACCCCCCAACCAATTCGAACCAAAAACAATCCCAGCCAAGATATCATACGAAACTACCTACTTACAAACTTTTAACCCTATTGCTTCAAAATTGCGCCAGTTATCGTGTACACAACGCTGAAATACATAAGCACATACGTACATACGAACATATATATATATATATTATATATATATATATATACATACTAATATATATATATATATATAACTATATATATATATATATATACCTATATATAATATATATAATTATATATATATATATATATATATATTCTATATATATATATATATATACTATTATATAAATATATATATATATATATATTATATATATATCCTATATATATATATTATATATATTATATATATAATATATATATATATATATATATATATATATATATATATATATATATATATATATATATATATATATGAAATTGAGTTTTTGGTGCCAAGCATCATAAAATGTCATGAAATGAAAAACTATCTTGGTCCTAGGTCCAACTTTGCTAATTGCACCAATTTTAATAAGCAGGTTTTCAAAGTAAATACCTTTTAAAAATATTTGGACAAACTCAAACCGTTGGAAAAAGACGTGGAAATTAATTATGAATAACATATCTGAACTTCATCTTTCCTGGGCATTTTCGAGTATGCATGAAGGTTTTGGAGGACCTTTGCACCCCCAAACACCGTCTCAATTGAGATAGAGGTTTAAAAAACTGTACGTGGATTGAGTTAATGCTGCGAAATGGTCTTTTGGCGGCACTGAACGTTGATTTGGTTTTTGAGGATTTATACACATCCACAGCTCCTACAGATTTGACTAGAAGGCAGATATTTCGTACTAGGCCAAGCTACAGAGATTTTTTCATGTAAAATGTGTTAGAAGAAAACTTTATTATTTATGTCTTTGTTATTAACAATTTTATGCAAAAAATTAGAATTCTCATAGTTCAAAACGTTCATCTTGGTTTACATGAAAA
>JARQZK010003361.1:0-13782 GCA_030704885.1 Cynegetis impunctata
TTCGCGAAAATCAAGTAGCCGATATTCTCACAAAAGTCTTGTAATCGTGTGAAATTTAATAAATTGAGAAGTGAATTTGGGTATGATTGTTGTTTGATAAGTATCATGTAAATTGTTAGATTGAGAGGGGGTATGAAGAAGAATAACAATTCTATGATACATATATATTTTCTGTGTCATGTTAATATGCTTTGCATGGCTCTCTGTACGCAATGGTCTCACTTTACTTTTTGCTTTTCTTTTGTAACGCATCTCTTGTAAGTTGTCACTTCAGGTATATTATACTTAACTTTGTTCATGATTAAATATATATGTTAACGCTTTATTGCAGCCACTGCTACGTGTTTTTACCCTGGATTAGACGACGTTGAATAAAATTGATGGAAAAAATATATTGTTGTCCATTGAATGTATTGGGAGAGCCCTAGATGAAGACTATGTTGATGGAATAGCTTGCTCAAAATGTCAATCCTTTAACGGATCTTGTAGATGTGAATTATTATTATCAATATTTAAGGAAACACAAAAGTGAATTTGGTGAAATAATTATAATATTTATTACAGATTGTTTTTTTTATTTACACTAGTATCAAGATGTCTGTCATACAACAAACAACTAAGCTACCGATGATTAATTTAGATATTTCGAGGATTTCAGATTGACCTAAAAGACATGGTGATTTATTTTCCAAACAGTTGTAGATTTTCTTATAGTTGGTCCTAGTGGGGTTTAGGAAAAATCCAATGGCTATACCTCTTTACTTTTGGGAACGCAGAAATAAATATTGGGTATTTAGTTATAGTGAAGGATTTTCAACTTGAACTAGGACGTTATCGAATGGCTTGATAAATTTATAAAAGTTAAAATCATAATAGATTAGGTGTTCAGTTGACTTTTCAGCATCATGACTCCCAAGAAACTTGTCTAAGAGCACCAACGTAAACTTAAGATTCAACAGCTTGTTAGAGATGCAATGAAAAAATATGCTCCTTCAAGATGGGGACGATCTGAGGAGAATAAAACGATCAACGAATTATTTTCTCCATACTGAACGTCTTGAACGAATAGAGGATAAGCAAGGGGCTTTCAATACTTCAACGTGCAATATTCAAACCCCCAACGACTGAGTTGAAAACTACCCGTTGTTCAACAAGTATGCCGTTACAACGATTACGATTTCCATCGAAACCGTTTAATCGAGTGGATCCAAACGAGTGTTTTCCCATCGACCTCCCGTAGGATCCCAACCGAATTGGGGTCCCGATACGACCCGTTTCAATCGGGCTCCGTTTGAAATATTCATTCCTCCTCCTCCTTCATAACAATCAATTAACCTAGCGAAGGTGATGAAGGTAGTTTCACCGTTTAAACTGAACGTTCGAAGATAGTTTCTACTCCTAGATTTCTACCTACAGATATAGTAGCTGAATCTAAAATTGATGAAATCTTCCGTGCTGACGACGACGGAAGATAAATCTATATTAGTTAGGAGAAAATTCCCGGAAAAATCACAACTAACTATTTTGAAGAGTGAAAAAATCCGAGCAGTTGATCATGAATACTTTTCACAATATCCAGAACCAGTACGTTAATATATCAATCAGGCTTGGATCAGTCTACACACATTGATCCTACATCGGACCAAATACGATCTTCGAGATATCGAAGTGGGACCCTGGGTAAACCGTTTAATTGATTTGATAAAAAAAGCCAGGATCTGGTAAACATTATTACTGAAGGTCGGGAAAATTGTCGGTACCCCCGTCTTATATGAGCTGATTTTCATGAAAGACCCAAGAATATACCGATGAAGATACAGAAATTATAGGAGAATTTTGAAATAACAATGTACTAAAAGGGGATTTGACCCCACAAGACCGGTCAGGAAGTTAGTATAAAGAGTGATAAATTATAGATATTATTATTTCAAGCGATTGTTTCCTTCGCTAGTCGAGTGGAAAAGGATTGATGACGGTATAACGACAAACCTTATGGGAGTATGTCTACTGAGATTGAATGTTAATGAGATCGTCGATTCGACTCCGTTTATTAATACGCTTCTAAGCTGCTGGAAATTCCTCTAATGACAAGAAATTGAGTCGCATTATCCGAGGAGCTTCGTGAAGCTAATGTTAATATACTAAAGTATAGTGAAAAATTATTCAAATCTAATCATGTACGATCTGATAAGTTTGGTCGTTCGTCCCGTACGTCACACGTGAACGTTGAGGTGACTTTGATTTTGCGTGCGCATAAACTCTGTAACGTTAAAATACCAACAAGTGACACGGATTAGAGCTACCAAAGAGTTTCGTAGATCTAAGACGAATGAGTTGTTTAAATCTGATATGAAACAACTCGAAAAGAAACTGATGATAAATATTATTGATTGATAAACTTACAAATCTTGAAAATGAATTGAAGAAGCTGAGTGATTAAAATTTGAAGTTAATAATAAATCATCACAAACAACGAATATCAGACGATCATAAGAATATAAAAGCCTATTGTTTGAATTCATTGTTAATAAAACATCAACCTCCTCAGACCAATGATGCAACATTCACGAGCAAAAAAAATCAAGTAGTCAAAAGAACTACATAAACCTGCACGAAGAAATTTCGTACGAAGGCGTACAATCGTAAGGATTAGATGACTTGGTAATTGATTTGGGACAGATGGGACTGTTATGCCGCGAAAATAAAGGAAACAAATTTTTATTCTTGTAGTACATTGATTGGTTTCTCAAAGATTTGTTGGGCGCTAGGGTATTGAAAACGAAGACCGGTGAGAAGTCACTCGTTGCGCGTTTTCGGATATACTCGAGAAAAGTCGGTAGGAGGCCCTAAGAACCCTTACAGTCGGATCAAGGAAAGGAATTTTTCAATACAAAAATTTCAGAATTCAATGAACCAAAATATAATACTAAACCACTATAATACGTTATAGCATCAAGAAAAGCTGCCTTACTTGAAGAGTTATATGCACTTCGTCAAGGATAAATTGTTATAGATATTTTCATTGAAGAAACTTACAAGTGGATAGATGTCTGAGACTCACGTTGACAAATTATAATGATCTAAACATAGAACTATTGGAATGAAAACCACGTGACGTTCACTAAGAAAAATGAAAAACTCTTACTGAGTTACAGTATTTCTCACATAAAGATTCGGGAAATGATAAATTGAATTTTTGGCGATTTTGGTAGGGAATCGTGGGCATTTTTTCAAAAGGAATACACCTACTGAGCTTTTGGCAAAATCGCAAAAATTTCAGAAAAACCAACCCAGTTACTTCCCCTACTCGAAGATACCGAAGGACATCCCATTAGTGGTGGTTTTTACGAAGAGGAATTACAGAAAGCAAAAATACTCTACGTTTACTTGGTAGAAAAAAGTCTTGCGCAGAAAAGGAAATAAAGTGTTTGTTCATTGGTTAGGAATGCCAAATTTCACATGATTCTTGGATTTTTCTGTCAAAAAAAAATTTTTAATTTTCGGGTCGAGTATTGAATTTTTGAACCCAGTAAGATGTCCCAAGACAGCGGTTTTATCGACGAAGAATTGGATAAATTTTGGGTGTCTTCGATGAGGCATCAAAAAATGAAAAAAATTTTATTTTGAATTGTGGCTTTAACGCTGGAATATTTCTAGTTTGAAAATGGTTGAGCCAGCTCGAGACTTCATTTTCCTCCCTGAGAGTTAGCTGTAATGAAGTAGTCAAGTCCTTTGATGAATATGAATGGAAATCGTTCGTGAAATTAATTGGGAATAATGGGTAGGAAAAAAATTAATGGGTGGAGCTGAAGTGTTTTTCGATGAAGTAGAAAAAGTGTTCTCAGTAGTTTAAAATGGGAAAATTATTTAAAATTTCACAGAAATCTGATGTATCTGAACTTATCAAGTTGAATGATTTTTTAAGCAAAAGAATTGAATGTTACAAAATATCAATTTTCTTTTTTATTATCGAAAATTTTTTGTACTAATTGTTAAAGAAATTATTTTGGAATAGCACTAAACTATTGAGGGATGTAATTCATGCCTTCTGTAATTAAATCCAACAATTGAAAGTTTTTTGGAATTTTAGAATGTATGTGCTTTAATAAAAAAGAGTTTTTAAATGATGTAGAAAGAGAAATGTTCAATTTCTTAGGAGAATAAAACATTCAGTTGAATTAGAGATTTATTTACAAATGTAGATTTAAAAAAAATAAAAAACCTTTTGTAATATATATTATATATATATATATATATATAAATAATTAGATAAAGGATTTTTAACATAAAAAATTCAAGATCATTCAGATCTAAGGTATTGATCCCCAAATATGGTACAGTGCAGTTGTATGAGTAGATTAATCCTTTTGTCGTCGTTGGCTGATGTTTTCTTCGATGTTACTATTGCTTTCTGATTGTATGGAATTTTGCTGTCTTGTGAGGATTTCGTTGTTGAACAAAGCACGTCTGTAGTCTTCGAATGTGTGTTGAAGTGAAGATTTTGTTACACCTTTAGCAGTCTTTTTTTCACTTGATTGGTAATCTAAAGGTGTATATCTTTGACCTCAATCCAAAGAATCCATCATGATTTTGCCCTCATTTTCATCCTTATCAGTCCAATTACCTTCTTGTTCCTCGGGGGAATACCGAAAACATTATTATTAATAGTCAGATGTGTCAAATTTTGACACATTTTCCCTCATGATTTGTAGATGTTTTGATGTTTGAAAGGTAAATCAAACTTCAGTGTCGTAGAAAGAAGCTTGATGTTGCTGTCATTTAATTTTGATTTAATAAAATTGTTTGAAAATCGTAAAGATAAGTTTTTGAAATATCTAAAATCGAAAAACCAACGTATATAGGTTTATTTGAATACTATTTGAGTTTTCTTGAGTTCTATTATAACAATGTCGTCTATGATAACAGAACTGTGGAAGTTTGGTAGAGCTATCAAATTTTTAGACCATACCTACCCTCCCAACTATAACAATTTTGATGATTTTATATTTTCTAATATTCTCTAAAGTTTTGCCAAATACCCCGTTATTCATTAATTTATAAATATTTTTTTCGAATTCATTCTTACTTCAGCTCGTAATTTTGAATTTAGATCTATATATGGTTTAACCATGCTTTTTGATTGAAAGCAGTACTCTGTGAATGTTCCTTATTTTCCAAAACATATTTTCAAATATTTTTTAATGGACACATAGTTATTTTTTGGGTATAAAGTTGTCAGTAATTTTTCCTGTTTATTTTTTGGGATAGAGGGGATCATTTTCTCGGGACAAATGGGAGATCTTTATGAATTCGGTAATCTAGGGGGTAGTCTAAATCAAATTCATAAAAAAATCCCACATCTGAGTTGTCAGGAATAAGGATGGGTCTGTTGGATATTCGTCTGTCCATTCAAAATTATCAACGGTAGTGTTCTGCATGGCAGCTCCGTAAAGTTCACGACATCGAAATACATCAAATAGGACTCTGGTTCGTTAGATTATATTGTTTCCCTATACTATTATTAGCCTTTCCGTACCGGTTACAACATTGAGATATACCCCTCGCAACCCTTTCTCGATAAACTGACTTGGTTGAATCCTTCAACAATTTTAATTTTTGGTTTGTATATTTAACATTGCATCCCATGTGTAACCAGGTAGGGAATAATAATGAGCAGGGTCGAGTGAATAGGTGTTCATCAATCTTGTCTGAAGTTTTCAAAAACGTCTGCTAGTAGCAAAACATCAGTTTTGAGGAAAGATTACGTATTCCCCGCATATTTCTCAGTTAAAAGAGTCCCATACTTTCAAAGCATGTTTATAGTCTTCTTGAAATGTTTGTTCAGTCATTGATTGTAGAATTGTTCTTTTTTGATGGAAGTGTGTGTCGTCAAGTCTGTCCCATGAATTCATGTAGTCATACGGAAAAACCCCTTTTCTGTTCAATAATGAAACTGTTCGTCATCTTGATAATGCTTCCTACAATTTTTTTCTGTTCAGGTTTCAAAAAAGAGCTAATTTCTTATACTTGTTGACATAAATCTAAATGAGTCTATAAATCTGAGGAAATTAATGAATCTGCTAGATGTTTCGTAAAACCTATGTATCGATCTTTATTATCGGGGTAGAACATCAACTCTCCATCGATATCTGACACAAGATTTTTTATTATAGTGTGAATCATATCCACTAAGGTTATGTGGGACCACGGGACATTCTGTCTGTTACATAATTACAGTCTTGATGTGCAGGGGCCCGATAACGCCCTGTGAAATGACAGTGATCTTTAACTCTGATATCTGTAGGATTAAATGGCTTTTCACAGATATGACACTTTTCAGACTTGTAAAATGAACTCCATTCTTCTTTCGACAGTTTATTCATAGGGACGTTATGAAGAAAACAGGGTTCCATATCTTCAGCCAGTTGAGAAAGCTCTTTCATGATCCAAGACTGACAATCTTGCCCTGTATATGACTTATAATAGGAGATTGAGTCATCGAAACTACAATGTAGATAATAAGCTATACTGTAAGGAATATGTTTTTGATAAATCCCAGTTTTTTAAGATATTTTCTCCTCTGATTCAACCAAAAGACATTCAATATCAGCGTAAACTATAAATGGGGACTTTTCCTTATTCAAAAAATTTTTAAACTCTATAAAATCTACTCCCTCCGGAGGACACAATACTTTACATTCGTTTAGACCATCACAATAATTTTTATGATTTTCTAATGAATTTTCAGTTTGAAAATGATTGAGACATATATCACAAAAATAATGCTTATGATGCTTGGAATTTTGAGATGAAAGTAGACATGACATGCTTTTAATCTAAGTAAAATGATAAACTGTTTTTTCTTCAAAATTGTCAGTTTGCATCATGAAATCACTGTAATTTTTTTCCGTTTTTACCATTAATAAATGTATACATTTTTTATCTCTAATTTTGCTCAAAAATATAGGAACCACTGTTTTCTTTTCAATCGCGTACACGTTAATTGCTAAATCGTTGAGGTTTTCAAACTTAGGAATTTGGTCTAGAGTTATTGGAAAAGATATACCCTCATATTTCAAAATAGAGCTAGGTAGTGGGTATGAAGAAGTATTCTTTTCAGCAGGTCTTAAACATGACATGACTACCCAAAGGAAACAATGGGAGTCATTATTCTTAACATTTACTACGGCTTTTTTATTTTGAATGAACATAGGTATCTCTACATATGTAGAATTACCTATTATTATCGGCCTGTATTAATTTATATTGATTTTTAGGTTAAGAATTCATAAAAGAGCCCACCCACTGTCACGCTCCTGAAACTCATCCATTTTCCTAAGAAGGACAGCTCGAAATTTAGTATTATACAATTCTTTCAAGTCATCGGAGAGATCAACAACAGAACTTTCAGTAGCAAATGTTTTAGTACTTTCCTCCCTTGTATCTGGTTTGATATAATTGCAGCTTAAAATTAAATTTACTTTTAAAATTGAATTTCGAAGAGCTGATTTTATTTTATCATTAAAAATTCTGAAAGTTCTACTGAGGAACTCTTCGGGATCTTTGATTGAATTATTAATAATCACTCCTGTTCGCATTCTATTCTCAAAAGCCGAATCTACGTCTCTCCAAATTAAACGTTTCGACTGACCCCAAACCAGAACCCTTTTTGGAAGGAGATTGACGTATACGCTTGATATTTTCACGATAAGTCTTGAGAATTGCTAAATTGGTCTCGAGTTTGTGGAAGCTTGTTCGAGAATGAGAAAAATTCTTATCCCTTGTATATCTAGTAATTCCCAATATTATTTTATTCATATAATTCAGCCATCTACCAACTTCTTCCACAGTTCTAATTAATTTTAAACTTGCTTCAAAAGTTTTGACAGCATCATCAGAAATCTTCATTATACTCATGGTTGACTAGGTGTTGCTACAAAACAAAAAATATCAGTTAATTTTTGTTTTAATAACTATGTATGTAATTTGATATCCAAATCTACGAAGACGGCCTCCTATATACCATGAAGACTCCTGGGGGCCCACATGAAGACTCCTGGAGCCCCGGTGCCCCCATGAAGAATCCCTCATAAAAAGTTTCAGTTCTCTGGGTCCCCATACGTATTTCCATACCTATATTTACAGTTAGTCGCGAATGCGCAGAAATGACAGTTTGGACAGAAAAGTTGAAGTGAGCTAGAACGAACCTTGTTACACTTCTTACATATATATATACATATATATATATATATATATATATATATACATATTTGTATATATATATATAGTATATACTATACCTATATATATATATATATATATATCTATAATATATATTTAATATATACTATATATATAACTAAATAATATATATACTAATTATATATACTATATATATATATATATATAGATAAGTCTGCTATCAAGACTTATTGATGAATTTTTGTTACGGCTGTTTGATGCTAAGCAATAACTGAAACAGCTTTATTAAACACATAAATTAACTACTACACTAGAACCCTTTCAAATACATTATAACATACCTGAACTCAACAAACAAGGTACATTAAAATTCACTAATTAGAATATGTTTGTTTTCAACAAATATACAATTTATGGACCAGTGTCAAATTAATAACATTGAACATTGAACAGCTAGTCAAGGTATGGGATATGATGCCTTGATAATATAATCTTGAGAAACCTGCAACCCTGATATCCGCTCAGTCGACTGCACTGAAGCGCATCGGTTAGGTTGGACGAAACTCAACACTTACATCCCCCTCCCCACCAAACTGGATGTAAATTATATTCGGGAGCAGCGACAGTTAAGGTATCATTTTACTTGCATGGAAATATTCGATTCCTTTCTTTTGAAACCCGAGTCTATAATGTAGAGTAAATTTGAAATTTTCTTTTTTTATTTTAAAAGGACCATTCTGATTGGATCTAGCTTGTTCGGTTAGGCGACTTGAGTTTTGGATATATACAAAGGTCTCCCTCTTCATATGTTATTTGTTTTTCGTATTTTGTCATAATAAATTTTGTTTCGATCATGAACTTTTTTTTGAATTCAAGAATGCTATTTCTCTATTTTCTTTTAAGTTTTCTAAGTTATTTTTGTTTAACTCAGGAGGTAAGAAAGAATTATCAATTCCGTTTAAAAGATAACTAGGTGTAAATTTTGTGTGCTATGAACAGTGTTATTATAGTTTTCAATGCATTGCTCGGCTATAATACTCCACGGTCGGTGTCTGTTCTCCGAAATTTTACATCTAATTGAATTTACTAAAGTTTGATTTGTGCGCTCGTTTGTCCATTTGAGAAAGGGCAATCTACAGCTGTAAATATGTATTTTATGTTTTCTGATTTTAAGAATTTCTTGAATTGGTTTGAGTTTATGCCGAGAATATTGGTCCGTTAAAATTAAATTTATCTTATTTTGTTTTGAAATTTTTTTATTAAATTAATGAAATCTTTTGCAGTTTGGGTTTTTTGACGTAATTGCGAAAGCGTACTTTGTAAAATGATCTATTATCAAGTGTAAATATCTTTTTGATGATTTATTTCCTCCGAATCCTCCTATTGTATCAAGAGATTACTATCTGAAATGGCTGTCCGAAGCTGGGCCTAGTTGGGACAGGGTTGTTTGAAAATTTCAAATCTTGTTTTATTTTGTATGCATGTTTCACATGTTCGACAAATAAGTTTTTATATGTTTGTGCATATTTTTAAAGTAATATGTTTGGTGTCAAAAGTTAGCGTGTTAATTGTTTACACCTATGTGCTGTTACTGCTGTATTTTTTTTATTAGTTTTAATTACCGAAGTCCTCTGTAATCCAAATTTTTTGTTTGTGATATTTAAGGTTTTTATAATAAATATTATTTTTAGTTTCCGAATTTTTCATTTCTTTTTGTAATTGTTTTTGGTTGTTTATTACGTCATCTAGCGAAACCAAAGTTTAACTATTTGGATAGTAGACTTATTATTAAAGTTATTTTCTAAAACCGGGTTACGTGAAAGAGCATCCGCTTCTGTATTTCTTTTCTCCAGGGTTATATATTAGCTGTTAAAAATCGTAATTTTGATATATAATTTAATATTGTTAATAATCAGGGTCCTGACTTTTTTTTATATTGAAATTTTTTCAAGAGGTTTATGATCAGAAAAGATAGTAAATTTATGACCCATTAAGTGTGGAGTACTGCTCAATATAATATCGATTCTTTTATTGCCAGACATTCCAGGAATATTGCACGTTTATTTTTTTTGTGATTGAGTTAATTTTTTTTGAAAAGAAAAATACTGGTTATCAATAAATTATCTTTTTGAGGTTGTTTAAGGATAGCTCCTACTCCTTCTTTTGACGCATCCGTAAAAAATGTATATAGTGAAGTTTCGGATCGAAGATCGCAATTATTGGTTCTGAGCTTAGATAATTTTTTCTTGAAATTAAAACTTTCTTCGCATTTCCGTGACCACTCAAATTTCACGTTTTTTCCTAAGTAAATTGTGAAAAGGCTCTAGTATTATTGTTGCATTTTGGAATGTATTTTAAATAAAATTAATTTTTCCTAATAGTTGTCTGATATTTTTTTGATTCCTAGGTATTGGAAAAATTTTTATCGCAATTAAATTGTCATTTATGGGTCTTATTATATTTCCTTCTATATTATGACCCAGTACACAACTGAAACTTTTAGCAAAAAAGCATTTCTTTTTGTTCAATTTGAAACCCGCATTTTTAATAGCCATCAGGGTTTTATCAATATGAATTAGGTGTTTCTGAGCTATTTTTTGAAAAAATTAAATATCATCTATATAATTTAATTCAAATGTTATAAGATTATTCTTGGAGATTACGTCACTCAGTGTTCTCTGAAAAAATTGAGGAAGCTGATTTTTAACCCAAATGCGTAAACATGACCATGCCAGTGTCCGTTATGTGTGGATGAATGCCGTCTTTTGTTTATCCTTTTCTCTAATCGGAATCGACAAAACGCCGAATTCTATGTCGAGTTTTGTAAAATATAAGCAATCGCGCGCTAAAAGATAATAGCGTCATCTATTATGGGAAATGGATGGCATTTTCTGGAACGGCCATTATATTTTATTTAGTTCACTATAGTCAATACACAAGACGTGATTATTTTCCTTCCTCCTTCTTAAAAACAAGAGTTACAGCGAGATGCATAAAAGGACTTGAAGAATGATTCTATGAGACCTGCTTCTAAAAGAGATTTTTATTTGTGTATTTATTTCTTCTTTATCCTGCAATGAGCATTTATTATGGTTTTCTTGCAATGTATTATGTTTTTTTGTAAGTTTTATTGTTGCCTCGTAGTTTGTTACACAGCGCGCGCGACATCATACTTGTTTTCAGCGAAAATAGTTTTGATATTTGTCTAATAGATATTTTCAAAGACTCCTTCGTTATTGTCTACATTTGTTATTGCAGTTATTTATTTGGATTTCCTTAAGTGAATTAGATCTTTTTTCTTTCATGTTTTTGGAAAATTTCTAATTTTTTCCATTCTGACATAGCCCTAAATGTTTTTTAATAACATCCTTAATCCCAGAAGAATATCATCTTGAAATGAATTCAGTACTAACTCTTTTTATTATAAAAAGAGGCCATTTTTTTATAAATATATAAATATTTTTTAAATTTAACCATAATTGAACCTAATGTTTCAGTGGAACCTGAAACCGTATTTATTTTTTCACCCCACTTCTATATTTTTCATTTAATTTTAGTCTTTCACAGTGTTATAATTTATCACCGTGATATATTTGCTCCAGAATGACATAAAGTGCGATGTGCCGGATAGTTTTCTTTAATATAAGAACATATTCTAGATTAATAATAGATGGGCGTTAGGTTATATCGTTATCTTTGATTGCCATCACGATCTGATTGAAAATACTTTCTTGATGTCCCAAGTTATTAACCGATTTTAATTTATCATTTTTAATATTTTCCTTATGTTTTGTGATTTTATTACGACATAAGTTTTCTGGATGATATCTATTTTGGAAACCCCTATCTTTGCAATAGGAGGAGGGTTTCAATTCCGATTTATTCGAGAATTTAATTTGCGTTTTTTATTTTCACATATTGGAAATATTTTTTATTTTTGTTAATAACCAAACTTTCTAATTGTCGAATACTCGACATCAATTTATCTATTGAGTTTAAATCTCTTTGTTAATCTGTGATCTTATATGAGATGGCAAACCTAATCCAACAATGTAAATTTGTATGTGGCTAGTTATCTAAGTTAATTCAGGATCGAGCATCTATAGATGCAGATTATATTTTGTTTTCTAAGTGCCTAGGTCATTACAACAAAATGAGCCCATTTAATGTATCGAAAAGTGTAAGCATAATATTATTTCCACCTCTTACTCTATCTCTTGGATAATACATGTTCAGAAAACAGTTTTGCCAAGCTAATTCCCGAGTGGGATGCGAGATAGTGGAGATATTTATATGGAAACAGCAAGAAACGCAATTCAAGAGCGCCGGTCACTCCTAAAAAATTTATCAAATCAACTTTCTATAGAGCGCAAGACTACCTATTTTCAAAAACGATTACATTCCGTGAAACAAAAAAAAAGTTCTAAAAATATTTTCGCATTTTGATTTTTTCCCGAAAAAATCTATCCAGAATCATATCTTTATCAACTAAACTAACTCAAAGTAATTCTCGTTTTCGAACGATCTTCAATTATTAGTGGAATATTGCAACGATGTAGAAATATGCGGGAATGGGATCTGATGAGAGCCCGTGGCCTCGTCCAAATTAAAGACCATTACAAACATATGGTTACCCTCCTTACATTAATGATAATTAATTTTATTTAGTACATCGTCCAGTGGTAGCTTCATTATCATTTTCGTAAGCATTGTCGTCGTATCTTCATAGAGCCTGCTAGGAACTAATTTTCACAATCGCTTGTTGTCGAAACTAATTATCTAGATAGAAATTATTATAGTTTGGATACTCATTTGGGAGAGAATTGAAAATTAATTAGTATCTTTCATCTTTCATGTAGCTGTATTCTAAACCATCCTTAACATGTATCGTATTTGCATTCAGACAATCAGATACGAAATGAAATTTCGCTCTCGTGGTGAAGTTCAATCGCATTTGTTTGTTTCGTTGATTAATATATGTTTGATACCAGAGTATTTATGAATGATCCTATTTCAACAGGCTGTTGAATGCTAAGACAATAACTTGAAAAGATTATTTAAAAAAACACATAAATATTACATACCCCACCCTAAACCCAGTGTCAAATTACAATTGTTCTAAGCATAGCCCGAATATCTAAACAAACAAAGTACATTTTAATCATCATTAGAAAATGAGTATATGAGTATTTCAGACCAACAATATACAATTATATGATCAGTGTCACAATTTAATACAATAGAAATTTGAACCAATCTAGTCAAAAAGTATCGAGAATATGATGCCCATAAATGTACTTTTTTGAATAAATACACTTTTGAGAAACCGCGCAAACACACAATAATCCGCATACATTCCTGTACTGCACTAGTAGAGCAATCTCTTAGAGTTGGACGAAACTCACAAAAACCTTACATATATATATATATATATTGATATATATGTATTTAATTATATATATATATATATGATATATAAAGAAGGTTCGATCCTCCTCTAGAATTTCTTCAATTCGAAAAAGACCTACGTTACGGAGTCCTCTGTCTGAACGTAATGGACAATCTCTTTATATCACTTGC
>JARQZK010003362.1:0-13747 GCA_030704885.1 Cynegetis impunctata
TCCTTTATTTTCGCGAGCATGCATGTCCATCTATCCCAAATTACATTGTCACAAGTCATCTAATCCCTTAATGATTGTACGCCTTCGTACGAAATTTCTTCGTGCAGGTTTATGTAGTTCTTTGACTACTTGATTTTTTTCTCGTGAATGTTCAATCATCGGTCGGTGGTTGATGTTTTATTAACATAAATTTAAATAATCGGCTTCTCATATCCTTATGATCACTAGATATTATCATTGATCTTTGTTGTTGATGTTGTTGTTGTTGTTGTTCATTTTGTTGTTTTTGATGATTTATGATTAACTTTATAGCGATCGCTTGATAATATATCTATATTTATCACTCTTATTACTTCTGGCCGGTTTTGTGGGGTCAAACCCCCTTTTATGTACATTATTTATTCCCAAAATTTTTCTATAATTTTCTTTATCTTCATCGGTATATTCTTGAGGATTTTTCATAAAAATCAACCCATAGAGACCGTAGGTACAGGAAAATTCCCAACCGTCAATAATAATGTTACCGCTTTTTTTTTATCGAAATGAATTACACGGTTGCCCACGGTCCACTAAGATATTCGTATTTTGGTCCGAAAGTAGGATCAATGTGTGTTGACTGATACCAAGCCTGATTGATATATTTACGTACAGGTTCTGGATATTGCCCAAAGTATTCATTCAACTACTCGGAATTTTTCAACTCGTTAAATAGTTGTCATTTTTCAAGATCATCTCCTACTAATATAGATTTATTTTCATCGTCGTCGTCAAAAGCATCAGAGGATTTCTCAATTTTAGGTTCAGCTACTATATCTGTAGGTAGAAATCTTGGTGTAGAAACTATCTTCTAACGTTTCGGTTTAAACGGGAAACTACCTTCATCACCTTTACTAGGATTAGTGATTGTTATTAAAGGAGGAAGATGATATTTCAACGCGGCCGATTGGAACGGAGTCGTTGGGGGACCCATCTGATAGAATCCGTTCGGAAACGGGGTCGATTGGAACGGAGTCGTTCGGAAACCCACCCGTTGGGATCTGTCTGAAAATGGGGTTGTTGGAAATCGTAGTCGTTGTAACGCATGCTTGTTGAAAAACGAGGTCGTTTTGAACCCAGTCGTTTGGGGTTGAATAGTTGCACGTTGGAGTAATAAAGCGACTTGCTTATCCTCAATTCGTTCAAGACGTTCTGTTATTGAAGAAAATATTCCCTGAATCTTTTTATCTTCCTCAGACCGTCCCATCTTGAAAGCAGCATATTTTTTCCTTACATTTTCAACCTGCTGTTGAATCTTAAGTTTACGTTGGTGCTCCTTAGACATGTTCTTGAAAGTTATGATGTTGAAAGTGAACTGAACACTAACCTATTATGATTTCACTTTTATAAATTTATCAGAGCGTATTCAATAGCGTGCTTTGTTCAAGTTGAAATCCTTCACTATAACTATAAACCCATATTTATCAGTGTTCCAACACAGTGAGCATAATTCCTTGAATTCATCATACGTCATATATGAGCTAACTTGTTCATCATAAACGTGACGTAGGTTAATATCATCTTGTTTGAAAAGGACTATTATGTTTCCGTTGTCACGTGTTAGATGTTTCTTCGTAGAAACATATATTTGACATAGAAATGCTACGTCAATGGGCTTATGTCGACCCATAGAATAATAATTCTCAATTTTATCCTGCTTATTACCCATTATATCATCGTAAATGAAGATTGAATTCTCTTGTGCTTCAAAAGGGTCAATGATTCCATCTCTTTCCTTGTATGAATAATATCCAATATCGGGTATACTCTTGAGAACTTGCTCCAATAAGTGATATTTGGGCTGATAAAAACTTTTCGAGAAAATATAAACGTTTTCAAATCTGAGTCCGTTCGGATTGAAGAGTAAATTTGATGAAGTATTGGACTTTCCTGACCCACTAGGGCCAGCTATAAGAAATCCACAACTGTTTGGGAATAAATCATCATGTCTTTTAGCAAACTGATCTTCGAAAATATCTAAATTCTCAATCGGTAGCTCATTTGTTGTTGTATGACAGACATCTTGATACTAGTGTAAATAAAAAAATCTCTATATAAATATATAATTATTTCGAAGACAATCTGCTTCTTTCTTCCCTTAAATATTAATAAATAATACATTCACATCTACAAGATCCGAAGGATTCATATTTTGAGCAAGCTATACCATCAACACAGCCTTCATCTAGGCCTCTCCCAATACATTTCAGAGGACAACAATATACTTTTCCATCAATTTTATTCCAATGTCGTTCATCTTCTGAAATGTTGCATTCCGTTTGTCGAGGTTTATCTAAGCAATACATGGTTAGACCACACCACATACACTTTTAATGATTATCGTAAAATATATATTTTTTAGGTAGAAAAGTTTTTTTTACATTATAGAAACAACTGATTACAACAAGAACCAACATAGATATAAGCAGACATATAGATATTAATGTACATTTCACTATTTTTCCATTGAGTGACTCTTCAGATATCTTTACTCTGTTAATGCTCTACGTATACTGAATTTTATTCGATGAATAGGATATAAATAAATAAAACAATAATTCTTCACACCTTTTTTCATTAAACATCTTCAAGATTTACATTTCTGTTTACTGAATCTATTTTTATTAGAATATCAGCCCATGGGTACAAATACATTCGTTGAAAGGAATCAAACTTCCTCTTCTAAGCCTCATAAGCTGCAATTTTCTTCTTCAGTATTTTATATTTTATAAATGTAGATTCATAGCAGACATGTCTGTATGGTGTTCTATTTCGGTATGAATTTCCAAACCCATTCAAACAAATCTTTGGAATTTGTCATATCTCACATGCGCTCCCCATTACCATGCTGCATGCACAGAGGTCGTTTCAATTGAAACTCTTGAGGTATCCTACCATGATTTTCCACATTTGTTTTTTGAAGCGACAATCCAATACAATTCAATCTATTCAATAAAATATCATATTTTTGTTGTCCCTTCACATATACGTTATCTACATTGGTTAGTGGTTTCTCGAGAATAGCATCTATTTCAACGTATGATACATTACTCTCTGAATACCTCAGACCATGATGATGTCATTCGTTCCAAATATCTGATTGTTTCTTATCTTCTAGAGTGAGTGTGGAATATTCTCTTGGAGGTTTGAATATGAAATGAGCGACTTGATTTTCATTATTCATGGCTACCTCTTTCGGACAAAATTCCCCAGCAATGACGAATCCTTGGATATCTAACGTTACAACCTTCATCTTCAGAGTATTTTCTTCAACTGACTAGAAAGATGTCACTTTCTTTACAGTTTCACTGAGAGGTAGATATTCGATGACTTAATCATGTTTTATTATATAGTATGCTCTTGTAGATTTAAAGCTTTCATCACGTCTAGAGCAATCGATTACAAATATGGCTCGTGACTTAAATTATACATAATCGAGTAGAGCAGGCTTCTTCTCATTCATATAACTTGATGAAAATTCTGAATATTTATGGTAAGCTTCGGTAGAATCGTTCCTTTCGAAATCTAATTTTAGGTTTTCTTGGGGTATATATTCCCCGTTCAAATGTAGTCTAACATCTGATACGTCAATGTTATCTAGATAATTTGGATCTTTTATATCATTGTCTTTTTTGTTTTTATAGAAGCAACAAATGACGTATTCGGGACATTCGGTAATTGTTCAAGTTTTCACGGTCCATACTTCCTTAGTGGAACCTTGTGTAAGAACGGGTAGTTTATGCAACTCCCAACATCTGAACGGGATTGAAACGGCTCTTTTCGTTTTGATTGATTGAAGAAGTTCTCTTTGAGAGGAACTGCCGGATAAATATGTTCAACTCTTAATTCCATACTTTGAATATTAATTTCTCCTTTGGTAGCTCCAACTCTTTCCACCTCTCCACAACGAACCAGCATTGCATTCTTGTCATTGCGAGCTCGAACGGAACGAATCAGCTGTTCCACAAATAGCCATTCGATAATCGTTGAATACATTCAGGAGATGACTCAGCGGTATTCGTAAATTAAAGTTCCCATCTTCATTTTTAATAGCGCCGTTTGGATAATTCCATCCTGCAATAGCCAGTACGGAAATTTCAGCTTTCTCATAACATAAAAATCCTCGTACAGTACTAACAAGTTCTGGATCTTTAACTGTATCTATCTCGCTTCTACATAGTCCATAAGTAATTGAATCGAAAAGGAAAGCACCTGCGTTATCCACCAATGAAACATCTCCTGCACCAGCAGTTTTAGTCAATTTTCCTCTGATTATGACTGCTGTATCGTTCATGAGAAGCCAAACATCGGGTCTATTGATACCAATCTCGATGGTGTTGTTATTTTCAAAGGATTTAATAAAAAGTTATTATGTCCGACTTTCAACTCTGACGGTTTCATCATCATTTACGAGTTAGCGGTAGAGATCGAAAGCCTGGCCTTATCACATGACCTGTAGATTGTAAAAATATTGTATTTTCTAACGTCACGTTCGACCTGGATGACTAATGATTTCTGTACTCTTACTCTTGTATCTTTATACTTGGAGGAAAAAATCAAGACCATTTTTGAGTTCCAATCTAACTATAATTTCTTCACCTCTAAAATTGACCAGTTCCAAATCCTGATCCCGGATATTTAAAGTTATATTATATATTTTTTCTTCGATATAGGAAGGTATAATAAATTTCTAGGTGTTTCGTCTATCGCGTAACCTGGGTCAGCGCTCACCGAAAATTAGTATATCATATATGAAGGTCTATCGTTGTAAAATGCTCCCTCGCTGATATTACTACTGCCGGTTCATGAGTCAGATTTGCCTGTGAAAATCGTTAAAGTTAAAACTAAACATATAGGTAGATACCTATATGTTTTTTATAAATCTGACTCATGGACCTTGCCACCTTCTAAAATCTTATGGGAGAATCCCAATAGCCTTTCCTTTTTTTCTCCGTAAAATCGATAGAGTATGACTTTTGAAATATCGCGCTTCTTAAAATTTTATTATTTGGTCTCAAGAAAAATATTTTCTTTCAAATAATCATCGATATCGGTTATCTTATATGCACCAGTACTTATAGTTAGGGTCGCACGCTTCTTGTCAAAATAGTAAAACTGAGTATTATCGTCTATATTCGGTATTATATTATATGAATAGAACCCAATCAATGCAAGCCCGTACTGACAATTCTCATCCAATTCGATTGGAGGAACGAAATCAATGGATAACGTTGAAGTGCTACTCTTCAGTGTGAATATCACAGACATGACTGATCAAAATAAAGCTAATAATCAATATTTATAATATTTTATTCTGTAGAAATTCTAAACATAATTTTCCACAATTTTCCTTATTATAGGTTTGATATTGATCTCAATTGTATGGTATTTTAACGTTCAAGTATTTAACCAGCTCCTTCGGAGGCTTCAAATTGCCAAAACTATGAAAGAATTGTGCAACATTTTCGTTTTTCGTGTAAGCTGTCCAATGACTACTAGATCCCTGTGAAGAATCCACACATTCCTTCTTCAACGATTTTTTAGGTAAATTATCTCGCATAAATACGCTTCTGAAGTGGGGTATATTTTTCGCATAATTTTCAATCTCATAATCGTATAGAGCTCTATTGGGCAGCTTACGTAATAGATTTTTGGTAATTTCAAGTAAAGTCCATATCCTCGTTTCAATTTTTTCACGAAGAGTCCTTCACCTATAGATTCCATAGACTTGTTATGACGATGCTCCTCTTCCAACTTTTTAGTAGCATTTTTAGCGTCAACTACAGTTTTGGCAACAGCGCTACCTCCACTCAACAGCATTTCTAGAGCAGATAGTCCCGCGAATAATGGAGTGCCATAATGGATGACTTTTTCAGCTTTCCTTCAGTACCTTCTGGCAACAGGGTTAATAACAGTCAATCTGAACGACTTCTTGAGTCCCATTCTTAGTTTACGTTCAGCTTCAATAATTCTAGTAACCATAAGAGCGTTAGATTTTTCATTGAATTTAGCGTCCTTTGACTAAACTCGTTCCCAAGCTTCATCTTCGAGAATTTGATCGGCTTTATGTCTAACAGATAGATCTTTGCTTTTCGAGTACGAAATGTCTTGTTCTTTACAAAATTTTTCAAGTTATTAATCCCTGGATCACCTCTACGAAGAAGACGTTCTTCTACTTGGTACTAGGTCCACAATACAAATAATCTGGTATATGTAACTCAGTCGGTAATTCATTTATTAGTGTGTTGACAAGTCCGTCTCCTACGAACGTTAACATGATAATGGAATGACGACATATATTTCCCGACATTTAAGTAATCCTACATTTGAAATTTGTGGACACACCCTGTCCATTGTATAAATTATTCAATGAAAAATACGTCATAACTTTATATCACACATTAAACTTATTGAAAACTAGCTAAATATTATTCAATTTCCTATAATATTTCTTCTCTCTGTCTGTGTATGTGAATTATACAAAAATGAATTTCACTGGTGAATTAACGAAAATAGATCAAACTCTAATATTAGTTCAAGAAAATTATTTTCTTACAAATTCTGAAACATGACAAAAAATGATTTTCTCACATATTCGTACTTGTTATAGAGCTTTGAAACGAATTAATTTTATTATAGGTGAAAAACGTAAAATATACTCCAAAATCGTTCAACTTAAGCATATGAGTTGTTTCATTAAATATTTCCCTCAACAACAGCAACACAGTGGCGGAGGTTTCCTGAAAAAACGTAATGATAGAATTCGGTGGAGGAATATTAATGCTATTTATAAAAATAGAGTAAGGACTGGATTTATTATTAATTTACGTCATTTAGATTCCCAACCATTCTCATATGATTCTCTAGTTCTTTTCAAGAATAAAATCAGTAAAATTCCCAAGGATTTTAGTACTTTAAAAGTTAACACAACTTTCTGGGGTGATTTCGTTGAAGTATCGAATGACTGTGAAATTATAGAACGAAAATATTTCGGAACGCCGAATGCTATTATCGATATATCGACAGATTTATCAATGTGGTTCAAAGAAAATGTCTTAAACAAAATTTTACATTATTTAGAAAAGAAGAGCTTCAAAGGTAGTGGTTGGGCTCTCTCGAAAGTTGTCCTATTGGAAGTAGCTATTAATAAATTTAAAATGGGTGAAGGCGGTTCATCTTACATTAATTGACCCCAGGAAATAGGTAAGAAAAAAGCTTGCGTCAACGTCGTGAACAACGATAATGCATGCTTTTTCTGGAGCGTATTCAGTTGTCTTTATCCAGCGGCTAAAAATTCATGTCGTACGCCATCATATCCTTTATACTCGGAAGTTTTGAGAACCGCAGGTTTAGAATTACCTATGAAACTAACAGAAATCACGAAATTTGAAAAAATGAATGATCATTCGGTTAATGTATATGCTTTGGAATTAATCGAGAGTGAAAATAAATCTTTTCATTCAGTAATACCTATCAGGTTGAGACAACAACAACGGCGACTTATTATTTTAGTGCTCTAAGTAAATTGAATTAACATAAAGCGTTATGTCGTGATTTGAACCATTCTAAAGTTACTTTTCTGGAATATGACTATATTGAATTCAGAAATCACTCTTTTAAGCAAAAATGTCTTTTTGTAATTTATGCATATTTCGAAGCTATTTTAGAAAAGTGTAATGAAAAAATTTGTGCCAAGACAACTAAATATCAAGAACACAAGCGCTACAGTGTAGGATATTACCTAAAATGCTCCTATGACGATAATCTCTCTCGTTACTTTAGTTTTCGCGGAAAAAATTGTCTAGATTGGTTCTCCGATGAAATTGATAAAATTGGTAGATTTATTAATTCAAAAATTTAGCACATTGAACCTATGACGGGGGTACCTGATGAAGTCACCACTCATTGTCATATTTACGAAAAACCCTTCACAAATAAGGAGATAATTGTTAGAGATCACGATCGTTTTTCCAGGGACTTCAGGAAGTGGGCTCATCAGAAATGTAATTTAAATTTTATAAAACTGTTCATTGTGCCTCTATGCGCTCATAATCTTACAAATTACTATGGTCACTACATCGTGAAGTCACTTCTTCAACGAGGACCTATTAACCCCCTAGCCCTCAATGAAGAACGATACATTTCATTAAATTATTATCACACGAAAACTAAACTTAGATTCAGATTTATAGACTCATTCAGATTTATGGGAGCCAGCTTGGACGAACTAGTTTAAACCCTGATTCTAGGTAATTTCAAAAATCTGAAAAAAGGGTACCCCGATTTATTCGATGAGGAATTTGAGCTTATAACCGAAAAAGGCGTCTTTCCTTACGACTATATAACCGATTTCGATAAACTTAACGATCCAACACTTCCTACCATCAAAAAATTCTACAATAAACTCACCGATTCTCATATTAACGAGAAAAGTTATCGTCATGCTCAAAAAGTGTGGAAAACCTTTAATATTCAAATACTAGGCGAGTACAGTGACCTCTATATGAAAACCGATATAATGTTGCTCGCAGATGTAATGAAAAATTTTCGGGAAATGGCTACAAAAACCTTTAATATCGATCCAATTTGCTTCAATACTTTACCTTCATATACATGGTCCTGTATGCTTAAATATACGAAATGTCGCTTGGAAATTTAAAAAGACATAGATATGATTATGTTTATCGAGAAAGGTATACGTGGGGGTATCTCGTGTTACATGAATAGATTTTCAGAAGCTAATAATCCTCGTATGAATGATTTTGATCCAAGTAAACCTACAAAATATATCTTTCACATCGATATGAGTAATTTATATGGCTATACCATAGGACAATTTTTACCATATGGAGGGTTCGAATGGTGTGAAAATACCGATATTGATGTAACCGAAATACCTGACGATTCTCCCGAAGGTTATATCCTTGAGGTAGACATCGATTATCCCCTGAAATTACACGATCTTCATAAAGATCTACCATTTTGCTGTGAACACGTCACCCCTCCAGGGGGAGGAGGACATAAAAAGCTATTGTGTACCCTCTTCAATAAGAGAAATTACGTGATTCACTCTAGGAATCTCAAACAGGCATTAAAAGCAGGTTCCGTTCTTGTGAAGGTTCTCAAGTTATTGAAATTCAAGTCCATGGCTGAAACCCTATATAGATCTGCATACTGATATAAGAACGAAAGCTGCCACTACGTTTAAGAAAAATCAATTTAAACTTGCTAATAATGCCGTTTTTGGTAAAACGATGGAGAACATTCGATTACACAAGGTAATTCAGTTAGTAAATAAATACGAGGGTCGTTACGGAGCTAGAAATCTCATTTTTATCCCCCGATTTCATAACCGACTTGTTTTTGGAGAGGATTTGATGGCAATCGAAATGAAACAGTCCAAATTACTCTTCAATCAACCCCTGTATATCGTCATGACTATTTTAGATATTTCGAAAACTTTTATGTACGATTTTCATTTTGATTTTATGTTGTCGGAAGCACCCCCAGGGGGTTGTAAAATCCAATATGTAGGAATGATGCATATATATATATATATATATATATATATATATATATATATATATATATATATATATATATATATATATATATATATATATATATATATATATATATATATATATATATATATATATATATATATATATATATATATATATAAATATATATATATATATATATATATATATAAAGATATCAAATTCCTTTGCTAAACAAAAAAGTCCCTGGTTTAATGGAAGATGAAGTGAACGGTGAAATATTTTCTCATTTTGCACTTCGATCCAAAATATACAGTTTCAAAGTTCAAGGATCTAAGGGTGTTATGTTGTTAGAAATAAGATATTTTTCAAAGGTTATGTACGTTAGTAGTTAATACTACAGGGATTCTAGCTCACAATGGCGGCCATCGTGGTGGGGGGACCTTTCCGTCTACGTCAAATCGATATTCAAGATCGATGCTATGACGTCATGGGGCCTGGAAGCCCTCTGTCATATAAGATGAAGGCTCCTTCTACTCGATCCTGGCCTGGGGGGCCCTGACTATCTCTCTCTCTCATGGGAGTCCTCTCAGTCCTTCTCATCGATCCTAGCCCTAGCTGAAATATTAATAAATGAAAAAAGCTGTGTTGGGATTCGAACCGCAGAATTACTGCACCAGAGTCTAGTACTCAGACCGGTCGTTCGTCAAACCATAGTTATAATTAGGATTAAGCGAGTGATATAACTAACTTGCGCAGAGGATTACGTTAATCTTGAATCATAGATATCTTAGACCATAGATCTATCATACACCATACTATCTGTTATTCGTATATGGGGGCCCAGAGAACTGAAATTTTTTATGAGACCCTCAGGGATTCTTCATGGGGGCACGAAGACTCCAGGAGTCTTCATATGGGTTCAGGAAATTGAAATTATATGATATATAGGAATGAGGCCCTCGGGAGTCTTCATGGAGGCTGAAATTTGTATGGGGCCCCCCAGGATTCCTCATGGAACACTGGGTCCCCCAGGACTCTTCATGTGTAATTTCACCTATAGTAAAATTTCTATATATATATATGGGGCCCAGAGAACTGAAATTTTTCATGAGACCCTCAGGGATTCTTCATGGGGGTACTGGGACCCCCAGGAGTCTTCATGTGTGTTCAGTAGATTGAAATTATATGATATATAGGTCCGCCGAGGAAATGAAATTTTTTGGTATATAGGAGGCCGTCTTCGTTGATTTAGATATCAAATTACATACATAGTTATTTAAAAAATAGTTATTTTCTTAAAAATTCATCTCCATTTTGATATATTAAATATAATCAATATATAAATAATATAGGAGACCGTCTTCGTAGAATTGAAGCCGGTGTCAGCAAATTCTCCGTTCCGTAAGTAAATGAATTAATCAGATACAAGGTCGTTATTTCGTTCTACTGAAGAATTTCAGCATCAGCGTTTTATGTTATATTTCTAGGGGGGTCCATACATAGTCAATCTCGATATCGATCAGGATTTCATCATTTTGAGACCAGATCCGTCAATCTAACTCATACATTATCAATCTGAATCACCGATCTCGATCGAGATTGACTGTGTACGATCTCCTTTAAGAACAACAAAGGAATTTCTACATGCTTATTCAACATTTTCTAACCGTTAGCCGTGTGCAAAATCCCTCCTCCACTAAAAACTTCCTTCTGATATTGGTTGAAATTTTTCTTATTAATATCATTCCAACTTCAACTTCATTCGAAGGAGCATCGTTAAACTTTCGATCTAACCGTTTGGGTGTGTCTTCCTGTCTTAGTGAAAATCAAGTAAGTGTTTTTGAGTTATACCTCAGAAAGTTATTTAATATCTTTTATATTTGTTTTAGAGACTGATTCATTAGGAAAATTGAACAAAGTTTCTTTTCTATAGAGGAAACCAAAGAAGAAGCTATCCGATCTGATTAACGAGGAGCCCTACAGAATATATGAGGTAAATATAATTACTTCTGCGTTCGGAGAGTCAGTACATCTAGACTTGGGTGGCTGCAATATATTTTTTCCGAAGAGAGAGACTGAAGAATACAGGTCTCATATAGAGGAGATTGCGAATATTCTATCGTATCCAAGGGAACATTGGAAACCAGAAAAACCAATCCAGCTCAAATATTTTAACTTATTAAAAACTAGGTAAATATTATTCAATTTTCTATAATATTTTTTCTCTCTGTGTGTGTGAATTATACAAAAATGAATTTCACTGGTAAATTAAACAAAATAGACCAAACTCTCAAATTAATTCAAGAAAATTATTCTCTTTCAAATTCTAAAACATGGCAAAAAATGATTTTCTCACATATTCGTACTTGTTATAGAGCTTTGAAGCGAATTAATTTGACTATAGGTGAAAAACGTAAAATATACTTTAAAATCGTTCAGCTCAAACGAATGAGCTGTTTCATTAAATATTTCCCTCAACAACAACAACACAGTGGCGGAGGTTTACCGAAAAAACGTAATGATAGAATTCGGTGGAGGAATATTAATGCTATTTATGAAAATAGAGTTAGGACTGGATTTATTATTAATTTATGTCATTTAGATGTCCAACCATTCTCAGATGATTCTCTAGTTCTTTTCAAGAATAAAATCAGTAAAATTCTCAAGGATTTTAGTACTTTAAAAGTGAACACAACTTTCTGGGGTGATTTCGTTAAAGTTTCGAATGACTGTGAAAATATAGAACGAAAATATTTCGGTACGCCGAATGCTATTATCGATATATCGACAGATTTATCAATGTGGTTCAAAGAAAATGTCTTAAACAAAATTTTACATTATTTAGAAGAGAAGAGCTTTAAAGGTAGTGGTTGGGCTCTCTCGAAAGTTGTCTTATTGGAAGTAGCTATTAATAAATTTGAAATGGGTACAGGTGGTTCATCTTACATTAATTTACCCCAGGAAATAGGTAAGAAAAAAGCTTGCGTTAACGTTGTGAACAACGATAATGCATGCTTTTTCTGGAGCGTAGTCAGTAGTCTTTATCCAGCGGCTAGAAATTCATGTCGTACGTCATCATATCTGAGAACCGCAGGTTTAGAATTACCTATGAAACTTACACAAATTACGAAATTTGAAAAAATGAACGATATTTCGGTTAATGTTTATGCTTTGGAATTAACCAAGCGTGAAAATAAATCTTTTTATTCAGTGATACCTATCAGGTTTAGTCAACAACAATAGCGACTTCCTAATCGTCACGTCAATTTACTATTAGTTCAAAATATATACTTTCCTAAATTAAATGAATATGAGCCGGTCATAGAAGATCCTGAAGATAGCGACGACGATAACGAAATCAGATATCATTATTGCTGAATAAAAAATCTTTCTAGACTCGTTTCAGGTCAAATCTCCAAGTATAAAGTTAAAAAATACATTTGTGATAGATATTTGAATTATTTTAGGGCTCAAAGTAAATTGAATGAACATGAAGCGTCATGTCGTGATTTGAACCATTCTAAAGTTACTTTTCCGAAATATGACCATGAAAAATTCAGAAATCACTCTTTTAAGCAAAAATGTCCCTTTGTAATTTATGCAGATTTCGAAGCTATTTTAGAAAAGTGTAATGAAAAAATTAGTGCCAAGACAACTAAATACCAAGAACACAAACCCTACAGTGTAGGATATTACCTAAAATGCTCCTATGACGATAATCTCTCACGTTACGCTAGTTTTCGTGGAGAAAATTGTTTAGATTGGTTCTCCGATGAAATCGATAAAATTGGTAAATTTATTTATTCAAAAATTAAGCACATTGAACCTATGACGGAGGTACCTGATGAAGTCACCACTCATTGTCTTATTTTTGTGAAAAAAAACCTTCACAAATAAGGAGGATAATTGTTAGAGATCACGATCATTTTTCCGGGAATTTAGGTTAGTATCAGAACTGTAATTTAAATTTTAAAAAACTTTTTATTGTCCCAATATGCGCACACAAACCTCTCGAACTATGATGGTCACTACATCGTGAAGTCACTTCTTCAACGAGGACAATCAACCCCCTAGCCCTCAATAAAGAAACGGATACATTTTCATTCACCTATTATCACAAGGAAACTAAACTTAGATTCAGATTTATAGACTCATTCAGATTTAGGCGGAGCCAGCTTGGACGAACTAGTTTCAACCCTGATTCT
>JARQZK010003363.1:0-13697 GCA_030704885.1 Cynegetis impunctata
CAATAAACATTAAAATAATGAGGTAATATTCTGTTGAAATTATATTTTACTAGATAGTACGGTTATCAGCTGCGCTCCCGTGTGCGAAATTTTTCTCATGGAATTATTTCCATGGTGGGTCCCTTCAACATAATCCATCGGGTGCCAGAGGGTTCTATCGGTAGTTTTTTGTCTAAACAATTTTTTTCAAACAAATTCAAAACAATCATTTTAAAAGTGTTTTGGATCATTTTGAACAAAAAAGATCTCTTGTGATTTTTCTCCAAAGTTGATAGTTTTCGACATATTTGCATTTGAAGTTTGAAAAATCGCGATTTTCAAAGGGGAAAAATTCTTGATTTGAAGGGTGCCAACGTCCTAAGATGAAGTTTGGATATTGTTTAACAAAACCCCGATGCTTATTTGGCCATATTTTAATTATCAAGCCTTGTTTATTAATTGTTAAATATAGGTGCGCTCGACCTTTTTCTAACGCTTCCGTATGCAGCGCGCCGCGGCATCGCTCTCTCTAAGTATATATATAACGCGCTCGCTTTGTATACGTGTACCCAACACCTACACTTGTGATTAAATTTCAATATAATTTATTGATATTTTTCCGTCTGATAATAGCATATTTACAGATTGAAGATTATGAATAGTGCGCTTTATATAGAAAAAAATACCCTCAGATACGCAAAATCAAAGTATTCACTCGATCATATTTAATATTTATATATTGTTTTACTATGTAACAATAAATTCAAAACTTTTTTTGATAATAGAATATAACAATATAACGCGTGTTTTGAAACAGTTCTTCAATGAAAAAAAAGTAGATACATTTTATTGGTGTTTATTAAAATAATATTAATGAAAATTATTATTACAAAAGTTTCATGCATAACAAATCAATAATCAAAAAAAAATAGGATTTACATTTTTGGTAATAAACCTTGGTAATAATGCACCATTTTCGTTTCTGTCATATCTGTATTTAGTGAAATCGAGCGGCTGATATCTGGAATATATTGCATTTTCCCATATATATGTTTGAGCAAGTGCTCTTAAAGTATGCTGGTATAGTGCATCAGAAGTACACGGAATTTTAGCTAAATCAATACCTAATCCACAAGAATCCTTGAAAATGATAAAACATCCAACATACCTTTTCTTGAGTAATAATTGTAGCGAATGCCTTCAAAATAGTACCAATTTTACTCCTGGTATCGCAGCCTGTAAAAGCATGTAACAAAGGCAATATTTCACATATTGCAGGTAAAAAAAAACTTAATTACTACAAGTGTAGGTGTTGGGTACACGTATACAGAGCGAGCGCGTTATATATATATATATATATATATATATATATATATATATATATATATATATATATATACATAGAGAAAGCGATGCCGCGGAGCGCTGCATACGGAAGCGTTAGAAAAAGGTCGAGCGCACCTATATTTAACAATTAATGAACAAGGCTTGATAATTGAAATATGGTCAAATACGCATCAGGGTTTTGTTAAACAATGCCCAAACTTCAACTTAGGACGTTGGCACCCTTCAAATTAAGATTTTTTCCTCGTTTTCCGACCTTGAAAATCGCAAAAATCGCGATTTTTCAAACTTCAAACGCAAATATCTCGAAAACTATCACCTTTAGAGAAAAATCACATGAGACCTTTTTTGTTCAAAATGATCCAAAAAACCTTGAAAATTTATTTTCAGACTCAAAAAATAATTGTTTTGAATTTGTTTAGAAAAAATTGTTTAAACAAAAAACTACCGATAGAACCCTCTGGAACCCGACGGATTATGTAAAAGGGACCCCCACTCCTTATAAGAATATGCAACAAAAATTCCATGAGAAAAATTTCGCACACGGGAGCGCAGCTGATAACCGTACTAAGAGTGAAACGTGAAAAATAAACAAGAAATTATTTTTGAAATAATATTTGCTTTTGAATTCTACTTGCATACTCTAAAATTCAACTGTATATGTTACAAGAGATAACACTGAGCAACGATAAATTATCAATATGAAAAAATAATCACAAAAATTGCCAAGGAGCGAAGCCTCTCGCATTTTATACCATTGTTCGAGGTATTCCAAAATGTTAACAGCCAGAAAAAATTACAATTAGTTTTCCTTGATCACCATTTGTTGCACTGTTGAGCAAGATGATTGTATCATGTGACTTCTTTTACGTAGAATAATATTTGATCCATATTATCTATAGAATATTCTAAGCATGTTCTCATATTCAATTGATTCAATTTGTTTTAAGCTATAGGTATTTCTTAAATTTGTAATTTACATTTAATATTCCATGGAATTGAACCATCATTAATGGTGTTTTTCATTATTCATCTTTCATTGAATTATTTAAGATTCAAGATATCTTTCTACATGCTTACTGCAAATACGATAAATATGAAAGTTCACAACAAAGAAGCCTAATTTTTTTAAAATTACATTAACTGTAATGATATCAAACATACTATTCAACTACCCGATAAGGATATGCATGTTACTGAATACGTAAGCCGCTCAAAAATAATTATATTTCCAGCACTAAAGTAATTAATATTAGTTTGTAAATGTGGAATATTCCTGATATTTTATGCCTAAAAGACATACACATACTAGTGAAAAAGACAACTTTGTTGTCCAAAATGTCTATATAATTCATTTGAATAAAAAATGTGAAAATAATAAATTTGATACAGTATATCTTTTCTTGCGTTTGTCAAGATTTCAACTTCAAAATATAAAGTTACAGAAGTATACTCACGTTCTATTTTGGTTGTACCCGTGACGCTTTCAACAATTTTCTTTGCCTCCTCCTCTTCAATTTGACCCTTGCTCAGACTCTTGCTGTCCTTCTCCTTTGTCTCATCTTTTCTATTTTCATCTAGAGCATTCTTGTTATCAATTCCGTGTATATCAGGATCCACGATTCTGTTTTTCTCTTGCCTATCATCAGCTTTTTTCAAGTTCAACTGCTGCAAGTGGTAAGCGGCGAACTTTATGAACATCATATAGCGCGAATCGACGAAGTTATCGATCAGTTCCTGACGAAGGCAGCACAACTTATGCTTATGCTCTATAGGAAAACCAAGTAGCTTAACTTCTCTCGATAGGTCGTCATTCTCCACTAAATAAAATTAAGATTATGTTTATCATATATTTGAACAGCGACTCTTCTGTTGAGTAGTTCAGCAATCATCTCGAGTAGAGCGAAATCACTCAAATCTTTCCTTAAAATATTTTTACTTATAATCAAGAAATAATGAAACAACTGATTTTTAGGTTTACTTTTTATTCAGTGACATAAGTTTCGCCTACACTATTGCGACTTTCTAGTCATACGTAAATATACATTTGTTCACTTGAAACTTAAAGAAAGATAAAAATCTGTACGAGAGTAGAATTTTTATATCAATTTATAATCTAGAGTGAATGCTAACAAAAACTGATGCACTAGCAGTCACTATTCATTTCTCTGTTGAATAATTTTAACGAGGTTAATCTGACTTATGTTGAGAATACCATGTGTTTGTATGTATATAACAACATTAAACGAAAGATAGTCAATTATCTGATAAACCGAAATTCTTCGTATAATTCCCGAGGGGGAGCTGGCCAGAACTTTAACATCGGTTAGAGATTTTATTTAATATTGAAACAATAAATTTTCATATTTTTCTATTGAAAAATATATTATCACAAATCCTAGCGCTTTTCGAGAAAAATTCCAAAACATTTAGAAAACTAATATTTTAATTGTTACTATAACACATTGTGATGGAAACTTGAATGTTTAACATTTGATCGATTTATGAATGTTGGCATGCTCCAATCCCGGAAAGAAGTTTTTAGCGATTGGCCATCGCCCGAGTCAAACAGGGTTATTTGCATCAGACAGTAATAATCTCGGGGTGCAACGCGAACAAATAGAGCTGAGAGAGCGGAGTAACGGGTATTGAAAAGAATTGATTTTGACAACACCTTCAGTACAGAAGAAGAGTTCTCTGGAAGATAATCTTTCTACCACCTGCGCCTGGAACATTATGAACAAAGGCTTAAACTATCTATTTCATATCATATAAGAACTGCTGCTAGAAAGACATCAAAGGCGAACGCAATTTTGTGAATGGGTTTTAAGAAAAATTAACAAGATCCTATTTTTTACAGCGGATCATATTCACTGAACAAAGCACTTTTACAAAAAAATGCATATGAGACAATATAGGAAAAAACAGTCAAAACGGAATCAAAAATTAACATTATTGGGTGGGAATAATAGGGAACTCTCATTTTTAAAGCCTAAAAGAGGCTGCCCTAGTCTTAATGGTGTAAGCTACCTTAATTTATTAAATAATTATTGTTTGGTGCATTTTCGATGATGTTGATTTCTTAATGAACAAATTCATAACTGGTTCATGCATGATAGAGCTCCGACGCATTTGGTTCTAGCCAGTCAGATAATGGATACACCAAAACTATCCAAGAGATGGATTGCCAATTACTCAAGCATTCATAAATCAATATCAAACAATCAAGTTTCCAGGGAAAGTATTATTATCAATTGTAACAACTAAAATGAATTTTGTATATGAGAATTATCGAAAAAGATAAAAGCTTTTTTTAATGGAAAAATGTCAGAATTTGTTCAGTAATATAGTGAACAATCTCAATTCGATATTAAAAGTTCGGCTTCAAAATGTGAAAAGGGGTAAGTCTGAGTAGCGCCAGCCTTAGCGGACTATCGTCAAATTATTATTAGCGCTTGATTTGAAATCAGATAGAAATTTACTCTTCCAAATTTGTCCTCAATCGGCATTAGTGGTTCGTGAAATAATTTGTACAACAATTGTGCCTTTGAAAGGCACGTCAGTGTCCCAAAGAACACAATATATGCGAGAAAGTCACGAATTTCGAGTCGAAACGTTAAAAAAATGGGTCTGTACTTGCTAAGTAAGAGAGAAAAGATAAATTATATCATTACTACATACATCATACACACACACACACATATATATATATATATATATATATATATATATTAATGTGTGTGTGTGATAATTTATCAAACAATTCTAAATGCATTGAATAATTATTTTGTAATAACTCACATATTAGAAAATTAACATCTGAGGAAAAGTCCGCTAACAGATCTAAAATATAATGTCGCCATCATTGCCAATAATTCCTTTGCATTCAACACTAGAACACAGTTCAACTGGTTCATCTTTGTCATGATGTCACACATGGTGAGGAAGAATCTTCAACTGTTGCCCAGCCTTGTTTAGCTGCACATACAGAAAAAATGACAAAACAGTAGAGACAGCTACTTCTGAAGTCAGCTTACCAAGTCTAAATATTTTGGATGAGATAACACAGTTTTACCAAAATCGATCTGAACCATAAACCACAGACTGCTCCGTTCTCTTTCCAAGATACAGGTATAATTGATTGTGCATGACTCTGTACCCTCTATAATCTATGACAACTGTTACCCAAGTGTAATAATCCAGGTAACATCACAGCGCTATAGACTCTGACACCTTGTAGATTCGTTCCTCTGAAATTAAAAATTTAATCAAGTCAAGTGGCTCCCGCCCATCTGCATCATCAAAAATTTCAACAATGCTGAAAACTATTAAAAAGTAAGTATTCATCACAAAAAAATTGAAAAATTTATAATTCTTGCAACTTTTATATTATCAACATATGTTGATGTGGATTATTCATATTTTCAATCGATTCATTAGACTGCAAGTTTATCTTAACAAGTTATCAGTTATTATTTCCAATAATCTGAAAAAAAGTTGGGCTATTGTAATTGCCTTATATCTAGATTCTTATCAGAAGATCTGAGATCAATTGTATCTTCATCAAATCAAATCATCTTATTATTGTGTCAGTGTACAATTGTATTTTACACGCGTCCAGTACAAAATTACATCACTTATCAAGTATAAGTGTGTAAAATAGAAATAAAAGATAGTAAAAGGAACATACAGTTAAAAATTTAGTTAAAAAAATTCACTAAAATTAAAATTGTTTAAAATATATAGGAGAGCTGCATCAATTAAGATTTTTTTGATTTTATTTTTAAATTGGTTTAACGTGAGAGACCTCAGCTTGAAAGGTATACTTGTTATACAACTTAATGCTAAAAAATTTGGACCATTTTGTGATCTCCCCAGTCTATATCTCTGTACATATATATCATCCTTATTCCTAGTGTCATATGAGTGGTTATCACAATTAGCTGCCATTATCTCTACTCGAGTGGCGTACATGAGACATTCTAAACAATAAATAAGCCAGGTAGAGTATAGAATGTCTAAACTTTTAAAGATTGCTACAATCCTCTCTATACTTGAGATCACTAATTATTCTTATCGCTCCTTCTCTGCAATCAAACAATCTATCAAACCCAGCACAATGTCCCCAGAACCAGCAATGCCATATCTCAGATGAGTCTGACAACATCGCGAAGTAAGCCGACCTCAACACACCCCCAGACAGTGACGCGCTCATGGCTCTCAAAGCAAATATATTTTTTGATACCTTGGCTGCCAGAAAATCTGGCATCATGTATAATCAAGAAACCTAACACTCCCAGCTCCTCGAGCTGGATCTAAGAGTAAAAATCACTTCTCAGTTTTACATCATTCACGCAAAGCCCATTTCCCCGAGAACCATCTCAAAAGCACTTTAGACTCCATATTCACTAAGCTCTTTCCCCTCATTTATATCTCTGCTCGAAACACTTATAGTGTATCATCAGGCAAACAAAATTGTTAGGCAGTGGTCTAAGTAGTCAGGAAAAATCGTTGAGTATATATTAAAAAAAGTATTAGGACCCAATATTGAGCCTTGTGGTACTCCAATAGTAATTTTTTCCTTACTGGACCAATTATCACTTACAGAGAGACAGATTGATGCCTGTTGTTCAAGAAAGATCGGATGAGCGCTGAATACTGGTATTGTCGAAGCCATAGTGTTCAAAAAGCTTTTAAGGAGAGCCGAATGAGACACACAGTCAAATGTCTTGGTCAAGTCCAGGAACAAGGAGAATGAGTAAAGACCTAGCTCGAAGCATTCAACCGTATAGTTCACAAACTGTAATATAGCATCAATAGTGCTTCTCTTCCTGCGGAAACCAAACTGAGAACAGAAAATAAGTTATTAAAACTCGAAATACCTGAGCATCTGGTTACATAAAATTTTCTCTATAAGTTTCGAGAATATTGGGAACGAGCGAGATGGGTCTGTAGTTGGCAACATCCTTTGGGTCACCCTTCTTAAAAAAGAGGTATAGTTCTGGATACCTTCATGCAATCGGGAAAAATTCCATCTCGTAAACAACCTACCTATTAATTAGGTGAGTGATTGGATGTAAATGCTACTAGCCTCTCTCTTAAGAAGGGGCACAGAGATACCATAAAAATCCCTGGATCTACTATCCTTCAGAGAAAGAATAGCATCCCTTACCTGGACGCCAAGATAATCAATCTCTAACTACCTCTATGACACTCTCCTCACTCTTGTCAAGCCAAAATCTCATCTTTCATATACTCCATTAAACATTTTGGGGATAATGTTTCCGGAACAGGTCTCATGCTATCATGAACATGACTAATTGATTTAACAATTTCATGAGGGATTGAGGAAAAAAATTTATTAAATTCCTCGGGCTAATGTCAACTGTTAACATTGTTTTTTCTTGATGTTTCGTTTAGGTATTTATCAGGCTTGCCACATAGTTCTTGATTTATTTGATGAACCTGCAATAAGTGAGTCATTAGCCCTAATTCTGGCCTGGTTCACTTCGGCTTTATATTTCAGTCTTAACCGATTTCTCAAAAATTTGAGATCATCAGTATTGTACCATAAAACATGTCGGATGCTAGCTGTAACTGGCTTCGTAAATTCCTGAGTTCATCAGTATACCAGTTGACTTGCACAGACTCACGCTCCTTGAACCTCCTCATAGGAAATGCTATCTTGAAGGCGTCGACAAAATTCCCATGGAAGTGTCAAAATGCAAGATTCACATCAATATTATGGTTCCCCCTCAGAAAATCCAGCTCAGATTTTCTAGGGGATTCCCATGAAACCCAAGTAGCCCGCTCGTGAGAGGTCGAAAAGATCTGTTCACGCGATATCCGATGTCGCACACCCAGAATACCCTATATCGATACCAACTGCGCATTGTGGTGGTCCGAAAATAAAACACACTTACGTACAGAGGACGCGACAGAGATTCAAAAATTACAAAATTTGTTATCAATACAAATTTTGCCCCTTTGTGGGTTCAAAAATTAATTCTTATGAAACTAACATATGAAACTCAGGAGATCATACAATGTTCTACATCTTCTCCCCAGGAATATTAAAATGTACATTAAAATCTCCACACAGAGATACACTCTCTGAGAAAAGTTAAAATTATTTAGAACTTTTACTAAAATATCAAGAGAGACATTTAAATCACCTGAAGGTGATCTATATAGAGTTACGACAAAAATTTCAAGTGAAACAACATATGACAGCAAGACTTACTTCACAATGAAGTTCAACAGCAAGAACCCCGATATCATGAAGCGACTGTTGTGTCATTCCCCACGACAGAATATTGCAACCCCACCATATCCTTAGTTGGCTTCTTCTACCATACGCAGCAGCGAGCTTATGAACCAGTGATGGCTAGCTGATCACACTCGAACGTTTCACATTGAGTTCCGTCAACAGCAAACTATGTCGGATTTGCCATTCCATCGAGATATACTTCAAGCATGATTGCTTTTATCACGAACCTTGAATATTTAAGTTAAGTAAAGAGAAATTGCTTACATCATGGTTTTAGGGTCATTGAGGTCACCACTCAACCTAGGTCGCGTTAATCTGGCCTCCCTCCGAAAAAACTTCATAATTAGAGCACCTTCCGGCCAACTTCTCATTTCTTTAGCTCTATTGAGATCTGATTCATTAATTATCACTTTAAATGATGCATAACTTCCGGGTGCTTGGAATTCACCTTCTCGCACCGGACAGCTTGAAAATTTTACTTTGCACCATTTCCGAGAGAAATCCTCAATCGAAGTATCAGATGTATTCTTGAAACAAAAAGGGACAACTTCTAGTTTGAGAGGTTTTTACAGGCATATTCTTAGCTGATCCTGTAATAGTCCATTTATTTTTTCTTGGATACCGTCTTCCAGTCTTGATCATTTTTAGTGACCATATTTTTTGACATAGTAAATTGGCATAGAGGAATTCGTAACGGTTGACGACGGTCTATTACCTTATCAGCGTTGACATTGTCATTGCTTACACGTCTTACGTTAATTCTACTGTCATTTTCCGTATTAGTTCCATTCGCATTTATCGCCCCTGTTACACTCGGATCAGTTTATTATGAGTGCGGCCACTGGCGAAGCAGTCTTATGTTTATTCCTGTTAGTATTATTTGATGTTGAAGACGCCGTCACTGGCGTTGTCGAATTTAACTGTGGGGCATCCGAATTTATCGGATTACCCATATGTTTATCTTTTTTTTGCTGATAAGAGTTCCTTATCTTTGTTTTTATTTCGTAGATTATTTTTCAACGAAATGTCATCATTGATAATTTCATCCAGGTTTACTTATATACTGACCATTATTTAAGGTAATAATCTTATAATATGCTCTTTATCCGATATGATCTGCATTTGTCTCTTATAAAATTTGCTCTTTTTGAAGAATTAGTTTATTCAAATCATAGGTTAAGCAGCAGCAAGCCAGTTAGTCTCGCGCTATGAGTAGTTCGTAATGATAATATTATAGATTATATGACCGATCGATACTATTCCTGACTGGAACCACACAACACATAGAAGGCCAAATATCCTAAGAAAATTTTTCAATTCTGCTTAAGTCTAGAACACGGGCCTGAGAACTGTGGATGGAGGTCAAATCATCCTGGAATTCAAAGGACTACCTTATGATTGGCTCAGAAGGAGCTGACATATCGAGGGCTTGAAGCATATCTTGGTCTATTGCACACGCTTACCTTCAGGGTGGTGCAGAACAAAACATGAACCGACAATGATGCATCTACTACAAGTAAAATCTGCAGCACAGTAAGGCGATATAGCTAGCATAGGCAGAACATCTTGTCCCAAGCAAGACTGTTAAAGTCCCCATCCAGGAGCCATAGATAAACAGTGGGTATGTGAGAGTACCTAGGGCAAGCTAAAGGTAAAGCTATACCATCCTCGACAGGAAACCCCAGAACCTGTATCTTTGCAAGGAATTTAAATACAAGTTCTTGGACTGCGTTATTTCTATTTTAGGTATGCAGGTAGCCGCATAAGTCTTAGTATATCTGCCATTCGACTCACCAAGCCCTTCACCATCTAATGACTTGAAGTTGCTTGCTAACTACTGCAAGAGTGTCAACATGCGGATTATCATCGGGATGGATGCTAACTCGCACCATCTGACATGGGTAAGCAGTAACACGAGCAAGTTAGTACCTTTTAAATTTCATTAGCTCCAATGATTTAGTCATAATGAATCGGGGGAATTAACCAACTTTTGTTTTTTGAAGAATTTATCGATATCACCTTGACCTCTTCCAATATAAGCTCTTAGGTTACGCAATGGCATGTATCACAGGACATGTTCCTCTCGGATCATTCGTAAATCTATATGGAAATTACAGCAGGTGATGCCAAAATCCGAGAGGAACGAACTGGTAGAAATAAAGGGTGGACTTTGAGGTAAAATTCAGTAGTGTTAAAATGAACATAAAAAACAGTAACGATGTAGAGCTGAGGTAGGCCAAACTCCTGGAAGAAACTGAAATGATAGAACCAAAAGCTTACCAACTTAAAAACTAAAACTACTCACTATTTAACAAAACGAAAAAAACGGGTGAGAAGTATACTATACGAATAAAATAAATTGTTAAGACTAAAAGGGAATTCTTGAAATTCTCAGGAGAGGTGGAAATAACCTTGGTACTAACTAGGCTCCAAAAAAGTTTAGCTATTGTCCCCTCGGGAACTTATTGAAGCATAATGGGTCCAACGCACTTGCTGACACAGCAGAATCAGGAACACTAACCAGAACTTTGACCCCGCAAATACGAGCGAAAAAAGTAGACTGGGAATTAGGAAACCGAGTCATAACCCACAATAAAATAAAATGGGCCACCGACGCGGTACAGCCATGCAAAACATCTGGGTCAAATTGTATTCCAGTTCTTTTACAGCAAGGTGAAAGGATACTATTACCTGTGCTAAACAAGCTCTATAGAGCCTGACTGACCACAGGTTATATCCCAGCTAAGTGTAAAACAGCCAGAATTGTTTTCATTCACAAACCTGGTAGAGATCACTCTCAGGCGAATTCATTTTTCGTTTATGCTGAAAATCTTGGGATCTTGTTATTGACGAACTCCTGGAATATCTGAACGACAAAGGATTTTACTCCTAAGGTAAACATTTTAACTCAATATTTGAGCTAACAAAACAAGCTAACAGTGGAGAGATGATGCAGGAAGGAACACCTTCAGGCGAATCCTTCAAAAACTGCACTTATATATTTAATCAGAAAAAGGAAACTTAGGTATATGAAACTACCAAGTTTATTTGGCTGGCAATAGATTCTTTCACGCGAGGTGAATTCTTTGGGATTGATCCTTGATGTGAAACTAACCTGGAATTCACATCCGCGGAGCCAAGTCAGTAACGGCAAAATGGCGTATATGGCAGTCAAGCGCGCTATAGGTTTCACATGGTGATTAAACCAGCGGAAAGTGCACTGGTTGTATACCTCTGTGTTAAACCCCATCCCCTATGGTTCCTTAATCTGGTGGCCAAAAACTGAACAAATGACAACTGAACTGGAGCTATCAAAACTTCAGAGGATAGAATGTCTTTGCGTGATTCTATGGAGTAAATTCTTAACCTTCTACCTCTGACTATTTTCATTAAGTCGGAGGTGAAAATGGCTGCATACAGCTTAGAATGTAACGGTTATTCGCACAGAGAAATATCTCGACTTGGCCATTATAGGATAGGCGATATTAGAACGAGCCCTCTCTTACAGATGGGAAGTGATAGTATGCTGTCTAAAATAAATGACAATCAGCCTTTTAGCATCCAGTTGAACTGGAATGGTATGGACAGACTCTGTAAGCAAGGTACATTAGTGTGGTTTACTGACGGATCGAAATCTGACAGAGGAACAGGTAATGGTGTCTATGGAATAAGAATCAGATGCAGCCGTTATGCATCGTTGAGGATATACGTTTCTGCGTTTGTGATGGCGGCCCATAACGAGGTTAAACTCGGGTGGGTCCCAGGACAAAAATGAAATATAGGGATGAATCCTCAGACTCCCTGGCAAAGAAAGGGTGTGGAACCAGGTTTATGGGGCCTGAACCAGTATTTAGAATATCAAAAGCACTGGTCTGGTCCTTCATGTCCCGATGGGTACAACTAAAACATGAGACAATTTAGAAATGAGTGCTTCAGCTAATAAGTTGAATAAGACCTTCTTGATCTCCTTAATTAGTAAGAATTACCTCATGTTGTGGATAACATAGTAGTTTAATAATATTTGATAGACTTGGTGCTCGCATGTTTTCTCAGTATTCATCAATCAGGTTGGAAATGAACTGCGGATGATTTAAAGTTTCTAGTATATCTTGACTATTGAAATATATATCAATATGTTTACATTTATGGATCCCATTTCATGTTATCATTGACATAATATGGATAATAGCATGTGTTAAAGGAAAACGCGATTGTAAAATGAAAAAATTATACAAATTCTTGTCCCCTGTTTTACTGACTGAGTCATCTGTAATTAATGTACACCCCTCTGGAGTGAAGAGAACAAAAGCAAGAGGGATATCGGTATGTTTCCCTTTAAAGAAAAAAGCTGGTTGAAGCATTACCACATGCAATATAATCACTATTTCATTAGTACGATACAAATTGGTGATGCAATGATCAAACACAATCAATATTATGTAAACTTGATTAATTTCACAAAGACTAAATTTGAATTTACTACGTTTATTATCACAAAATATTTTGAAAAATATAACACTACTTGGCGATTGCAATTTCGGTCACTAGACCATCATCGGGCAGATTGAGTTAATAACTCAAAGAGTTATCTAGGCTATATAGATACTGGATAATAACAAAAAAACTAAATTTGAATTTACTACGTCTATTATCACAAAAATACTTTTTAAAAAAATATATATTAACACTGGCGATTGCATATTTCGGTCACCAGATCCATCATGGGCAGATTGAGTTAAGTTCTTAACTCATCTGCCCGATGATGCGTCTAGTGACCGAAATTGCAATCGTCAGTGTTATATTTTTCAAAATATTTTTGTGATAATAAACGTAGTAAATTCAAAATTTTAGTTTTGTTAATCATGTTAAATTATCGACGTAGTAACGACGGATTCCATCAACTATTTAAACTTTGATTAATTTCACAATAGTATAATTTGAATTTAGTACTGCCCCTTTTCAGTTATAACCAGACCTTTCAATATGATAAACAATACTTTATTCACTTGCTAATACTTTTCCTTCAACAGTGATTAAAAGTGATTAGTTTAAAATTCAATAATACAGATAAACAATCAATGTGTAATAAAAATTCAGAAAGTTT
>JARQZK010003364.1:0-7500 GCA_030704885.1 Cynegetis impunctata
TCTGCCTCGATAACAACTTCCGATACCAAATTTCAGCTCATTTGGTGGGCGAACCACTGGAGATGTTAATATGTAACGGGAAGATATTTAATAATGGAAATTAGAAATATCTACTTAAAAAATTGCGGCAGTTTTTCACCAAAATTTTGATACTCTCCTTCGTCAGTCTCAAGTACCAAATTTCAGATTATTTGATTCAATGGGAGCCGCCGGCGATGCAATATGTACCGGGAAATATATAATAAATATAATATATAATATATATATATATATATATTATATATATATATATATATATTATATATATATATATATTTAATTTCTATATTTCCTTCGATACACTAAAATAGTACGTACCTATTTTCGAGAAAAAATATGACTAGAAATAGGCTTTAAATCATTTCATATATTCAATATCTGATGTAATTTCTACAATGTTTCTTGGAAAAATTATCAGTTCCATCACGCCACTTTTCAAATTCCTGTCATAATCGTTTGCTTTTAGCTACCGTATGGTGCAGTGGCGGCTCGTGAGGTGTTTGTTTAAGAAGGCTACAAGAGGTGTTAAAAAATACACCATAGGCGAAAATTTTTAAGGATTTCAAGGTCAACCGCCTTATAATTTAAAGAAAATCAAAGTAAAACAAGCACCCTAATATATTAATTTCTTTGGGAAAAAAATTGTTTTCACTTTCGAGTGTGTACGTTGAGACCTACAACTCCTATTTACAATATTCACAAAAACTCTTCTCAGCCAATTGACGAATTCATCTATTCATCAATTTTAAGTTTTTTTCACAATATAGGTACCTACCTACCTACTTAACGAATTTGTTACCTATTCGAGGAATTAATCAATTGTTGCCCAGCAAGTATCAATAACATTAATTATGTTTTGTTTTCCAAGCAATTCAAATTTGATCCGCGACACGACATGTTCTTGGGATTTTTCGTGCCTTTCCAGAGAACGTGATGAATTTTTTCAATCGACAAATCATACATAGACATTTTCCCTAGTAAAAAGTAAACACTGCCAACAAAATAATTTATTTTTTACCTGTGATCCGGTTAGCCAAGGATATCTCTCATAATTTCTGATATTAAAACCGCGATTCTGTTGTTTGTTACGCTGCACCAAATTGTTTAATTCCGGGGTAGGTCGCAATAATTTTATAAAAACTTTATCGTCTTAACATGATGCACTAAAGTTATGGGATAAACAAATATTCCACTAAGTCACCATTGAAATTTTTAAAATTAACTTCGGTAACCGATTTCGTTTTAAAAACAATATGCGAGCAAAATAAAATTGAAAATTACCGCATCGGCATAAAATTCAAAACAAACTGATCACGCTTCAGTCTTCACGTGCTTTCTACGTGCAATGTAATAGAATAAATATCGTATGGTTTGAACCGAGCAGCTAGGTTCAATCGGTGTTGCCATTTACATGTGTTTTCCTTTTCTATTGCAATTAAGCATTCATTCGCAGTATTCGCACCGTAATTTACATTTCTGTGGCATGGTATAATTGGCATAATGAACGTTGGAAATATACATTTTTAAGCCTCTGCAGCGTTGCCACTGTTGAAATAAAATCTTGAAATGAATGAAATGCAGTAAAAAGTAACAATGACAATACCATCTATCGTAATTAATAAATTATATTATATAATGTAGGTTGAAAGGAAGGTAGGTGCATATAATAAATATGATTTTGATTAATATGAATATGCTGAATGCTGACTATTTGATATAGTATACGAGTGATACGCAGAAATATTGAGGAGGCGGCTTAAGCCTCCATAGCCGCCTTCGAAATAGCCGCCCCTGGTATGGGGAAACGCCCCTCGTCGTAAATTCAATTATAGCAATCCTTTGAATTCTAACATGTGTTTTTCTAAGAATAATTAGAAAATATTTCAATTCGATATTCAAATTGAAATCCATAATTATAATAATGAAGTTGAACTCACATTGTAAATGTATAGTAAATTCTTTTGTTACTTGTGAGACTTATGCTGTCATCATAAAATTACATCTGGAATCAAATAATAGTTATTTACAATATAAGTGTTATAAAGATGTGTATGAATTTACAACAAGAATATTGTACAAAATTTTATTTTCTTTTATCTATGAATAAAAATATTTGGCAATAGGCATTTTTTTAAATGATAATGCACCTGCTATTAAGTTTACTAAGTTTACAAGTTTATGCGACCTTTCGTATGGTTACTGTTTCGAAAGGTTACTGTCAAAACTTTGTCAACCAAATCCAAAAATATAAAAAGTGTGGTTTTATTCAGCAAAATGTTAATAAAACCGGTTTTTTCATTACAGCACTAGTTCTGTAATAGGTGCCCTTACAAAACGATTTATAGAACTGTAATAGTTATTTATGTACCAAGTACGTTATATAGATCCTTACGCCTGATGGGCGTAAGGATCTTGTAACGCACATGGTGAATACAAGATTTTTATTTTTCACGATAAAATTATAATATATAAATATATATATATATATATATATATATATATATATATTATATATATATATTATAATATATATATATATATATATATATATAATATATATATATATTATATATATATTATGAAAAAAAGCGATTTTAAAAATCAGTTCATTGCTCCTATCCATTTTTCCTTCTCATAGTAGGCATGTCATTTGTTGATATTTTGACGTTTTGTGGAAATTTTTTGTCATCATATTTCAGTGAATGTCATTGCTGCTTTCTTTGTGTAGTCTTATAGAAATAATGGAAATGAAAAATGAATTCACCAAGAATATCATAGAAAATGCAGCCAAAAAGCTGCGAATAATTAATTGCCGGAGAAATCCAGAGTCGTTTACGACAAAGGATTATGAAAGTATTTAATCAATGAAATTTGCTTCATTTCTCCTAGTACAATAAGCGGGCGTTTTTGATCCATTATGCCCGCAAATGCGGGCGTAAATAGCCTAGGGCAAAAAATGAGTGTGTTTAATAGCAACCGTATCTAAGGTGAAATGAACATATAATATACAAGTGAAAAATAAATAAATTTAACCCAAGAATATCATTAGAAAATTGCGGGCGTTATGGCTTAGGGCATAATGAGTGTGTTTATAGCAACCGTATCCAAGGTGAAATAAACATATAGTGTACAGGCTGTCCCATTTTCGATGTCCTTACGGGGTAACTCGGTTATTTTTAAAAATAAATATTTGCGGTTTTAGTGAACGTTGGCTACTTTTTCGTGAATCTCACGGTACCGCAAACAAAATTTTTCATTGTTTGCTTCGTTTTTGAGATACAGGGCGAAATGGAAAATATTTCTTTTTGACCCCCTCATTGTATCAGAGCTATCTTTCAACCTATAGGAAAAATAATGCCTGTCTTTTATATACTTTTTTAAGTAGAATTCAGTGGCGCAGTCAGATTTTTGAAATGAGCTGTCATTGTTTAGAAATAACTCAAGGTTATAAGTTTTCAAATGAAACACTCTGTATATTTTTCCATATTCGAAACATAAATGCTTTGCGCTTTTCAAAAATATGTAATACCTATATAATATTTTAAGTATGACCCTGTATTTAGATAAATTTCTTTTTTTATAGCAAGTCAAGACATATATCACTTTAACAGGTTGTTTGATGCAATAATCAAATATCATTCCCACTTATATAGGGTAGAATGAAAAGTATTAATTGAAAAAATATTATTTAATATAAGTAACTAAACAAAGATTAATTTAAAAATTGTTATAACAGAAATTTAAACTTATATGAAACACTGCTACAAAACAAAGCTCTATTATTTTTCGGTTGAAAATATTTTATGAATATTGTTCAAATTGCTGTCCATTCTGTTGAAGACACAACCGACATCTTCTGAGGATAGCGTCAATCGACCGCAGTAACAACAAAGGTCTTATGCGTAAGAATTCGAAAAGCTTCTCTCGTGGCATTCATGAGAGCATCTCGATTTTCTTGCCGCGTGTGGTTTATTTTATTTTTCATAAAGCCCCATATGAAAAAATCTAATATCGATAAGTCAGGGACCTTGGTGGCCAGTTAATGGACCATTATTACCAATCCACTGGTTTTGGAATCTTTCATTAGAGAAGAGCCCTAACGGGACCTGCGTTATGACAAGGTGCGCCATCTTGTTGGAAATAACTGTGTCCGTATTGAGCCAACGAAATTTCGTCAAGTAGTTCACAAAGACAATCATCCAAAATTTCCAAAATGCGGTATGCCAATCTTCCTCCAAAAACAAAACAAGATACATTGAAGCCGCGAATCTGCCTTGCTTTTGACGAGCCACCGTAACGTGCTCATTTTCATTTGACCAATAACGATGAATATTTCGATTAAAAAATGCCAGCGCTACTTATATAGCTTTCATTCTCCCGTCTTTTGTATATACCAACTACAAACTCAATGCGCTTCTCAGCATCACCTGGGTGCAGATGATGTAATAGTTTGAGGTATGTAGGGGGTATATTTATGCATTTTCAATATCTTCGAAACTCTTGTCTTTGGAAATGCCAATCGAATCTTCAATTTCTCTGCAAGAAGTATTTTTGTTCTCTTCTACCTTTGCGGGGAACACTAAATTTCAACATCTTCAGCATTTTCTTTCCTATAACTTTTTGGTCTAGGCTTTTCAAAAGATCAAAATTTCCAAATTTCTTTTTAATCTGCCAAATATTCTCCTACTCGGTTGTCTCCTTTCAGGAAACCTAAATTTCCTATTTTATTATCTTTACTGACACCAGTAAATGTGAGGTAATAGTAAATACCTTTCAACATAGAGGTCCATCGCTTGATTGTTCAAGGTAGGTTGTTTGATCTTAGTGCCTTTGTCTGCGCGGATTGAAAACTAGCTTGGTAATATATCCCAACCATATATAATTTTTTCGTAATTTTGATATCTTGGATTAATTCATTCGCCATTGTGAGAAAAATTTGTTAACTTTGAACAGGTAGTGAACAGGACCTATATACATTCTGCACTTGCTCTTTTTCCATAGCTACCTACTAATTAGGTCCACAGCGTTTATGGTCGATAAAGAGTGTTTCATATGAGTTTAAATTTATTAGTGTTTGTCCAATTATTTAGTGGCCCATAACTGAATAATATTTTTTTTAATGAATAAGTACTTTCCATGCTACCATATACGAATGAGAGTGATATTTGTTTATTGCGCTAACGTTCTACTAAAGTGATATTTGTCTTGACTTGCTATAACAAAATGAAATTTATCTAATACAGGGCTAATACTTGAAATATTATATAAGTTATTATATATTTTTAGAAAGCTCAAAGCATTATGTTTTGAATATGGACAAAATATACAGAGTGTCCCATTTAAAAAAATATAACTTTGTGTTATATCTGAACATGATAGCTCATTTCAAAAATCTCACTACGCCACTGGATTCCTACGTAAAAAAGTATATAAACACAGTTTTTACTTTTCCTATAAGTTGAAAGATAGCTGTGATACAAGGCGGGGGGCAAAATGCATATTTTCAACTTCGCCCTGTATCTCAAAACGAAAGCTAGCTATGAAAAATTGTTTACGGTATCGTGAGTTTCACAAAAAGATAGCCGACGTTCGCGGAAACCGCAAATCTCTATCTTTAAAAATAAGCGAGTTACTCTGTAAGGACATCGAAAATGGACAGCTTGTACAAGTGAAACTTGAAATTCATATTACTAAATGAAAGTAGATAAAATTAATTAAATGTATCTGTATCACCTACTAGAAATATGTATCTGTGTAGTTCAGAATATATTCTTCATAGTAGGGTAGGATATTTATTTTTGAAGAAACCTGTGAGCAGCAGCGTAACCCCATTCAGGTAGTATTTTTCGCGAAAAGTGCATCGCGTCGATATGCGATTCGAACGAAATAAATTATGTTTTGGATTGATTGGGGCCGATACATGGTGTAAAATTAAAAAACATATAGAAACATGGTTAATAATAACAACTGACACATTTATTAAATGAAATAATGCATGACGCATGTTTCGGTGAAATTTCACCTTCTTCAGATGCTAACTAACTATGTTTCTCCGTTACATCCGATATAACGAAGAAACATAGTTATTTTTGCCCTCAGGCATATGAAGAAGGTGAAGTTTCACCGAAAACGTGCGACATGCGTTATTTCATTTATAAATGTGTAAATTGTTATTATTAACCATTGTTATAATAAAATAAATTATGGTTTGAAAGACCACGTCTAAGCAAACGAAGTAAATAATTTGACAATAATTTGCGGCCATTTAAATTCAAAAAAACTTTCTCAAACTTTCTGATATTCGAAGTTACTTTTGGCATTCATGATTTTTGAAAGTCAATAAATAGACATCTATGATTCACTAAATCATTTGCTGAAGCCGTCTTTAGTAAATCATTTTGCTATTTAGTCCAATATCAGTAGTCAGGTCTGCTAATATTAGATGATAGGAGAAACCACAGAAACACTTATCCACATAATGTAACAAAATAGCTTATTTACGTATTCAATTTGAGAAATTTTTTTCTTGAAAATGGCATTGAACATAGTCGAAATTACGCCTAATATATTTTTTAAAGACAAATCTTTAAACCAAATAATAATTATGAACTTATTTTGTACATTAACAAGGGTTTCTCTGGTTTCCTTTATAGTAAACAGACTGCTGATATTGAAATGAATAGCACTTAATCAGTAACCACAACCGCAATAAAAATTAATGAAAAGGCAGACGAAGTAGTGTATTTATACCTCTGCATAATGATTGAATATTCCATATATTCAACATTACATTGTGGCAGCAGATATAGAATACACTACTTCGTTCTGCCTTTTCATTAACTTCAAATGTTAAAACGTGATTTTATAATAAATGCATAAAGTCGGAGATTCAATCCATATTTTATTTCACCTCTGCCTTATTTGTGCATATCACAGTAATATATCATCAACTCTAAAATTCATACAGCAATTTATTTTCCTAGATATTCAACTATCAACAACATTAAACGAATACAAAAATATTCATATTGTAGAGCAACATAAATTCTGACAAGGTTGACATCTGAATGGTTTTGATTAATTCACTGCGCTTATCAGTATTAAAACATCATTTATATCATTTGAATTAGGTAATTATATGACGATTATTTGTTCTTATAAAATAAATGATTTCAAAATATTTCATCTTCTTATATATATTCTAGTTTCCTAAACTCTCTCAATTCAATCGTTTTTTAGTGGAAGTTTATTTAAGAATAGTAGCCCCTTAATTTAATCAATATTTTTTCAGATGAAAATTAAAAAATCTACAGAGTAATGAATAGGTAACATATTTCATCCATTTATTCAACCAAACATGACTTCTACTACAGTTTGCACTCGGAATGAAATTTGTAAATTTATGAAGGATTTTTTTTTTTTTGATGATATTTTGTTATTTACTCATTTCGTCATCATCAT
>JARQZK010003365.1:0-13553 GCA_030704885.1 Cynegetis impunctata
ATATATATATATATATATATATATATATATATATATCAGTGGCGGCTCGTGAGGTGTTGGTTTAAGGAGGCTACAAGAAGTGTTAAAAAATACACCATAGGCGAACATTTTTAGGATTTCAAGGTCAACCGCCTTATAATTTGAAGAAAATCAAAGTAAAACAAGCACCCCAAAATATTAAATAGGTAAATTCGAGGAATTAATCAATTGTTGCCCAGCAAGAACCAACGGGGAGGTGAGACTTTTTTCTTGACAGAAATAAAATAGGCCCCTCCAAATAGATTGAAATAAAATTCTTGTCATAAAAGTCAAACAAAACTTAATAAAATAACAACAAAATAAAATAATAAAATATACATTCAGACCTAAACAAAAAAATTTAAATAAATTCTTTGGTAAAGACATCTATTTTTTTATAGATATAATAAAAACATTGTCTTTTTGATAATAAAATTCATCTATTTCATGAATTTTATACTTTTATGAACTCGGAGGTTAGGTTAGAAAGGTTAGAAAAAGTCAGGTCAGCTCAAGTTTTTGAATAAAAAAGATTACTCAGCGACAAAATCTGACATAAGATATAATCCGAAATTTCAAGAAAATTGGGACAGTCTGTTGTATTATCGATAATTACCATAATTCCTGCATAGATGCCAGTGGCAAACAGAGACATTTTCCATAGTAAAAAGTAAACACTGCCAACAAAATGATCAATTTTTTACCTGTGATCCGGTAAGCCAAGGATGTCTCTCATAATTTCTGATATTAAAACCGCGATTCTGCTACGCTGGCGCTGCACCAAATTATTTAATTCCCGGGTAGGTCGCAATGTTTTTATTGAAACTTTATCGTTTTAACTTAGTGTACTAAAGTTATGGGATAACAAATATTCCACTAAGTCACCATTGAAATTTTTAAAATTAACTTCAGTACCCGAACTCATTTTAAAAACAATACGCCAATAAAATAAATTGAAACCGACGAAACTGTTTTCGTCCACGACTAGTGTCCAACGGTCTGTCCAACGAATTCACTTGATTTTACCCGAAAGCCTATAGTTGTGATTGGTCGACATTGTGTGAGACTTAGGTTCAATCGGTGTTGTCATTTACATGTGTTTTCCTTTTCTATCGCAATGGAGTATTCATTCGCAGTATTCGCACCGTTGTTTGCTTTTCTGTGGCAGGCATAATGAATGTAGAAAATATACCTTTTTAAGCCTCTGCAGCGTTGCCACAAATCTTGAAATGAATGAAATGCAGTAAATGTAAATACCTTCTATCGTAATTAATAAATTATATTATATAATGTAGGTTGAAGAGAAGGTAGGTGCATAAAATATTATGATTTTGATCAATATGAATATGCTGAATGCTGACTATTCAATATAATATATTAGTGATACACGGCCGCCCCTGTATATATATATATATATATATATATATATATATATATACTTATTTATAAGTATATATATATATATATATATATATATATCAAAGTTATAAATAATAAAGTCGACTGAAAAACATATCACTATATCATATGGAACTATTCTACAATCAATGGCGGAGCTGGCTTTCTTCTTTTTACACAAAATGCTCACGCTAAATCTGTATAGCTTGGCCTACTGTTGGATTATAATTACACTCAATGAATATAATTTCCATGAATGAACGAACTATTTTTAACATCGCATCATCAAAGAAAATTGTCTGCTCCCGGATGACAAAGGAATTATTCGAACGTAATAATTAACCATTAAGATTTTAAATAAAGCATAATTAACTCGTCGGAAATTCATTTTCCAGGTCTTCTAGGACTCTCGTGGTGCTTTAGGCGAGTCGGGAAGAAGAGAAGGAGATCGAGGGGAATGTGGAACGCAGTAGCGTCGCTCGACGCGACGGGCCCGGCGCCATCAGCAAGATCGAAGCATAGCGCCACCTTGGTCGGCGATCATATATACTTGTTGGGTGGGCGGAATGGAAATCTGCCTATGAAAGATTTCTGGAGATATAATTTAGGTAAATTCAATAATTGAAGCCTAGAATCAGCACCGGATTCAGAGGTAGGACGCCCTGAAGCAACTCAAACTAGAATTTCAGAACACAAACGTAGCTTTGTTAATCAGAATCATGCAAACCTTTTAATACAAGCAAATCACACATTCAATTTCGATTTTGAAATATTAAATACTGAAAGCAAGGGAATTAAACCCAATTTTTTAGAATCATTACAGATAAATAAATACAAGCATTCCGGACTCCTATTGAATAGCCAAATCGATCATACTTCAAGCCCCCTTCTTAAACTTTTCAAAATTACCGAACTACCTGACTAGCAGTTCAGAATTGGTTTTTCTTTTTCTAATAATTATTTGTAACCATCTTTGTATTTACCCCTTCTACATAATTTGTCATTTCTTGTTTTCGATATAACAGAGAATCATAGTTAATTTGCCATTAGCATCTGAAGAAGGTGAAGTTCCACTGAAACGTGCGTCATGCGTTATTTTTTGTAATAAATGTGTAAATTGTTATTTTTAACCATTGTTTCAATACATAAATAACTATTACAATTATGTAAAACAATTTTTTTTAACGGCGAAAAAGGTTCCCTTATATCAGGGATGCACATACCGTGGCCCGGGAGCCGCTTGGGGCCCACCGTCGATATTTATGCGGCCCGCGAACGAATTTTAAAAAGTTTTCGAAACACTTCAAAAATATTTTTAAGTACCTACCTCCCAGCTAGCAAAAAGCTTCTATAAATTCAGAGTAAAAGAACTTTTCTGTTCTGTAAAGGTTTCATAGTTGTGTCTAGAACATTAAGTTGTTGTATAAGTGGAGCTAATGATACTATTTTGTCTTCGTAAGCTAAATTGTTCTTTAAGTTTATTGCAAGAACGTTCTTAGAACATAATTACAGAGCATTAAGAAGGTAAGTGTAAATAATTGCTCGATAACTGTCTATAGTAGCACAATTTTACAGTAATGGTGCTTATAGAACTAAATGATTCCAAATCCGATGTAAAAAAGTATCTTATAGAACTATACCAACTCCTGTGAAGCTCGTATAGAATTGCTCCGTAGTGGTTGATTATAGTTTTTTTATAGAAATATTGTATAAAGGGTTGCAAAGAGACAATTTTGCTACGAATAACAAATTATGCATATGGAAGCTGCTAACGAACTTAATGAAAAAACCTTTATAACGTTGTTATAGAGAGTAATGTTATAGTTGTTATACAATAATTAAAGAGTAATTAGGTTTAAATCTATGCCATTTTTGTTTCATAAAAAATCACTACAGAACAATCATACCTTAATTGACGCTATTTTAAAAGTGAATTTCGTTTGTGTATAAGTTTTAGACGACGTTTGTTATAAAAACTATGTCTTTAAGTAAATGGAAACAGATGAAAAAAAGTGGAGCATTTAGTAGGAAAACGAAAAGAATTTACGAAAGCTTATTACGTGATAGAATTTCCGTAAATAACAGCAATGACAGCAAAGCTACAAATAAGGATTTCCAGGTTACCGCATTAAAAACAGATAGTGTAGTTATTGAGGTACCAAAGACCTTAATCGAGGAAGAGAATAATAGAATAGACAGCGACATAGAAAACCAAGAAGATGACGAAGTTATAGTAAAAAGAAATGACTGGCTAATAGAGCTTCAGAACAATAATGATGAAGATTTTAAATGTAGACCAAATTAGGTATTCCTCTGTGTTGATAATGTTATTAAATACGTAGTTTGCATACAAAATTTTCCATAGTGTTTTTAAGGGCGAACAAGGTGGCAAGTTATACCAAGTGGCAGTTGGCTACGGAAAGAAGCTTAGTTAATGTCACCCAGGCTATCATTACGGATCAATTGACACCTAAATCTCCAAAATAGTACCAATAATTCATACATAGACTGCTAAAATCCTAAAACTTCCTTTCAGTTTAGCCACAGTCGAGTAAAAACATTGTGAGCCATATTGGAAATATTTTTGACTCGTAAAAAAAGTCACTGAGAAATATTGTATGCAAATTTCCGCTTTATAATAACGGCAATATGACCAGAGAAATCTTCTTTGAAAAAATCGTTTATGTATTTATATATTTTTTCTTTCAAAATGCAGCCTGCCTGTACTAATTATAGTGCTTGGGGAAATCTTGTAAAACAAGACAACACTGATAATTTTAGTAGGCACATTTGAGTTATAGTAGTTGCTTATGAAGTATATTAGCTCTGTAATCATTGCAATCGACACAAAAGATTCATATTAGTTGGCATCCATATTGGAAGTACGAGATAAGCTTTCCATTTCGTCGCCATTTTGTAAAGAAACGAGAAAAGTTTAGATAAAAACCAATAGGAAACATAAATAGGCCAAATATTATCAGTAATATGATGTATATTTACTTTCTAACTGTTTTTTCATATATTTGGCGGCAAAAGTTATCAATAATTTTTTTTTCAATACCTGATTAGCTTTTAACATTGTAGAAAAATAAGATAAAATGAGGGCGCATTAAAAAATTACCATATATATACCACATATTTCACATAATTTTTCTTCCGCATTAAAATTTATTCGTCTTTTGATTTCAAACTTACTAGAAAATTCAAATAAATGGTGAAGGTACTTTATATATTATGGCGTCCATATCATTTTTAACGCGTATCCATGATGTAAACTGATACAGAAGCATTTTGTCTTTGAAAGATGTAAAAAAACCTATTAAAGTTTTGTAAATATAACGTCACACAACAAAATAATTGTATAATGGAATATAATATGTACGGTTAACGAACAAAAATATAAAAGTTCTTTATACACTCTATAATAGAATTTTAAGACGCCATTTTAGAACTATTATAGAATCCTTAAGACATTGCTCTGTAACTATCGCATAGAAATTCTTTACGACTTGTAAGAACGTTTACACAACAATTTCTACATACCTTACAAAACAACTTAAAGAACTGAAAAGTTCTTTAGCACGGGGCCCATTTCTTTTGTATAACTGTTGTAAGAACGTTTTGAGAATGTTCTTAGAACAAACATTGCTCTATAAAATTTGCTGAGAAAACGTTCTCTCAACTTTTATCGAACATAAAATTGTTAGCTGGGCTACGTACCATTTTCTCGTTCATGTTTTCATGTTGACTACGTAGGACAGGTATTCTGTATTTTTAAGTACCTACGTACCATTTTCTCGTTCATGTTTTCATGTTGACTACGTAGGACAGGTATTCTACTCGCCGGTCCAACCATATTGTTACTCGAGACTAAAAATCTGTCGAATCAACTAGATTACTCGAAGTTTCACGAAAAATATCGGTATTATCCCCGAACAATGTGGGAGATTCTCTCTGGTTGGTACTTCGTATAGATAAATATGACGCATCCCCCGACGCAAAAAAATGGATAAATTCAAGAAAACGGGCGTCAATTTCGCTTATGTTGAAAAATTGATATTTTGATACAAGCTTTTCAAAATCGTTTTGTAGACTTCGAAAAAGTTAAACCTCTATTGGACATTTTCAACAATCCTTTCAACATTTCACCCGAAAATGCGACGGAATCAATGGAACTGGAATCAATAGACATGCACAATGATAATAATTTACGAAACAAGTTTAATGAAGGTAATCTACTCTACTTTTACCGATGCGTTGATAAAAACGCTTATAAAGAGTTGCGAATCAACGCATTGAAATGCGCCAGCTTTTTTGGGTCAACGTATATTTGTGAAGAAACGTTTTCAGTGATGATACAACAAAACCAAAAATCGAAACCGTCTGGGAAATAAAAATTTGGAATAAATTTTACGTGTGGCGACAAGTATTGGGGGGCCAAATATAAGAAAACGTATCAGTTCAATGCAATGTCATGCATCAAAATAATGTAACATGAAATATTACACTATAATGATTAGATCACACTACGATTACATAATCACTACAAATATTTTTGAATGTTCTCTTATTTTTACCCCGAGGCGAAGCTAAAGGGGTTATAGTCTCACGACAAAAAGTTGGTAACTGGCCCGATTTTAAAAATTCCAACGGATATCGATAAAACACATATGATTTCATTAGGGAATTTGAAATCCCAATTTTTTCCCAACGAAGAATGAAAAAATAAAGCGTTTTTTAGATAGGCATTACGACATGCGCATGCGCCAAGGTCGATATGAAGTCCTACAAAACATGCGACGAAGTGCTCTGTGTGCCACGGTAACCAAGCGACGTTGATAATAGCTTAAGCTTGATTCTGCGTCTGTGTCTGCTCCCCATCCATAGAGATATCTTATCAATTTGATTCATAATTTGCAGCAAAATGAGCCGGGATAGGATATTCAAATTCGACAGTCAAACAATGAATTTTTTTGCTAAATTTTCACGGATTTTATTCGTAATATAGACTTATTAATACATTTATTGCAATTTTCCTTCATTTCATTCGTAATATCGACTTATTGATACATTTATTGCAATTTTCCTTAATTTCATTCGTAATATCGACTTTCATTGTTATTTTTAATTTATATAATAGGTACATTCAAAAAATATTGACGACATGCATATGCGCCGAGGGGTTTTATCATTCCTAGTGCTACGCAGTAGGGTGCCCTTCATTTTTATCATTATAAGTCATACTATTTGAAAATAAAAATTTTCGATTCAATAAGTATTGTTTGTAGTGGCCCGTCATTGACTTATAATTTTCCCGAATGGCCCCTGTTCCCTATAAGTCTGTGCATACCGCCTTATATCCTAGAGGTCACGGGTTCAATTTCCAGTGATGTCTACTTCTTGCCTGATTTTTACTATTAATGAAACGTCGATATAGCTCGCAACTGATCACGTTGGGTGCCTGTAGTATGCGAAGTGAATGTAAAATGTAAATACGCAGTTGCGTTGCATCTGACCCCTTCGGGACTAAAGCTAGCGACATTATTTTTGTAACCATTTTTTTTCTTTAAAAAAAAGTTTTGAAAAAATGAAAATTCATTGGTGTTTCTGAATACAAAGTGTTTTATCACATGCCAATCTAAACAATAGTACTATTAATAATAATAGAAAAAGAAAAATATTGAATATAAACATTTTTTTGAAAGCCTTCAGTTCTAGTTGCTTAATATTATTTGGTAACTTGTTGAAGAATTTAGGAGCAAAATAGTTTAGACTATATCTGGATTTCTCAAGCCTGAGAAACTCAGGGTTATTGTTCATATTAGGGCGGGTATAGTATGAGTGTTGGGGATTGTGTATTGGGTATTGAACTTCATGATCCTTAATAATAGTGGACCCCAAGCGGGGATTTTGGGATTTACTCAAGCGCGACAGAATAACATATTGGGGGAAACCTTGCACCCTGTTAAGTATCCCCACCATACATGAACCCTCAATATGGTGGCGTTCATCTAGGGCAGCCGATCAGATTAGTAAAAAAAAAACCGATCGTTCGAAAAACTCGAGCGCGTCAGATTAAGGCAAGGTGAGTTAATTATATGCAGAAGAGTATGCATTTCACTAATCTGACGATTTACTCGTGAAAAAAAGGAAATAGGAGACTCACAAAGTTGCAAAAAGAAATCGTCACCTTGATATTCTCGATCACGGTTAAATTTTTATTTTTATTTCGAAGGAAATGTCCCAATTTTTTTTTGCATTTTGAATATCGGCCGATGAGTTTTTGGTCACCCCCAACATGCAAACCGGCAAATTTACTTACCTTCGTCATCAGAGACGAAGTGGGGTGTATAAATTATTAATATCTGACGCGCTCGAATATTTTTACATAACGATTTTTTTAAAATTTTTCTAAATCTGCACACGTCCCCCCCCCCTAGTGGAATGGCATACATCATATAACTTTTTTTTCGTTTTAGCATCTAATCTTCACAATCAAAAAGGTGCCTACGTCGCTCGAGTAAATCCCTATTTAGCATCTCGGGCTCCCCTACTATAATATAAATTAAGCATTCTAGTATATATCTATATACAAGGCATAGTTAAAATTCCAAGTTTCTCAAAATGTTCTTTCACGTCATTTCTGTAAGTTAACCCCTCTATTATACGTATAACTCTCCTTTACAATGTAAACATTCTTTTCAAGTGTTTGAATAACTTATTACGGAACATATCAAATTCTTTCAATACAAGGTATCATAAAATACAAGAACAGAATCTAACTAAAATCAGTGTTAACGCATGGCTTTTTTTGACGAAAAATCACTGTTGATTTTGATGAAATACAGGTCCCGGAGTAAATCAGTTTCTTCGTTCTTAAATTTTGATTTTTAAGAATTTGGTAGTAGGTTCAAAAGCTCCTTATATAGGTCTTTTTGATAGTCCTTTTTGTGAAACTCTATCAATGATGCAAAATAAGAGATGAGAAAATTTTAAGTGAAAATGTCTAATTTATGGGTCCATTATTTTTTCATACATTCTTTTCTATTTCTAGATATAAAAAATATATAATCCCAATTTTAGCCTCCCAGCACCTCTCAATATTTTTCTATCTATTTTATTTTAAGAAATATATTTTGCTAGCAATGCTGTTTTTTAGTTATTCTGTTAAATCGTGTATTTGCAGAAAATGAAGTCTTATTTAAGCACTATAGGCATGAAAAACACCGCACATAAGTTGCTGAAATTTATGTTAATAATTTTGTTACATTGAAAAACCATTTATCTACTCCTATTGAATAATATATTCATTATTCAACTGCGTTTTAGCAATTAATAGTATCTATTACCAAACAGCGTGAGTAATAATAACTCACTAATATAACACACTATATAGTCTACTAAGATCCCAAGTAAGATCGACCGTCACTCATCTGCTAATGTCACTTGAATAATTCTGACGTTTTCATCAATCAATAGTCTTCGAGGTGGGTTTCGGAAAGAAAATAAAAAAGTTTTGATCTCGTAGAGAAGTGATACGGTCAGGGTTTCGGCGAAATTATAGTAAAAAACTTTGAATCTTGGTAATTCCTTCCAGTAGCTAAAGATCTGAGCAATGCGGTTATTGGCGATGTGCCTTGACGTTTTATTAATGGAGTAACCATTACCAAGAGTTCAGAATAAGTTTACGTTTTTAGTCAACCTTTAGACCAGATTCGGCGACCATTTTTATTTTCTTTTTTTTTGCACAAGTGCATAAGTACCCGCCACTGCACTAGAGGTAAATATTCCTCTTCCTCAGACATCTTGCCAAACAGTTTGATAGACTGGAAAAAACTATGGTTTTGTACGTACGTGTGTACGCAATCGAGTTGTACGTTATTGGTTGCATGTTTTTGGATGCACGTCGATGTATCAAGACATGGACGTCCGTGTGTAGTCCGCCTTTCCCGAGATACAAATATTAAGCAAAAACACACGTCATGTCTTCACGTTATGGCAACTTGCACAAAAGGATCAAGACTCATGCCCGAGGTGCGGTTTCAGACGTGGGACGCTTAATTGCACATTAAACATCCAAGACAGTTCGAAGGGTGGAAAAACAAGACGGGAAACGTACGGTCGTTCAATGATAAATGAATTGGCGTAAGGGAATCTAGAACCTGAGTTTAATTCGACAGCCGCTTGTTGAGAAATTCCCCAAAGGGAACATAACTGAATGAATTGTTGTCGCACAATTGAATAGAAATCTATCAAATGATTGATTGCTCACGGAAATAAGTAGAATACATTGCACGATTAAGCTGTCGTCTTGGAAAAATCCAAGATAACGACGGAATTTGCTTCGAATAAAAATCATATTCGATTGTAGGTACGATATAAGTGATAGATCACAATTATGAGTAGGCATTTTGACACTGAGAAGGAATAGTAGTTCAGTGATCATATGGATATTATAAAGAAGAGCGGAAACAGTAATTGGAAGAAGAATGAAAATCTTTTTTGTAGATTTTTAGAAATAATTCATCTAAAATTCTTCACTGAATAATACCATAATAATAAAACTTCTTTTGTAGTTACTGGCAACATCGACTTTGCCTCTTATTGAAACGAAGTTCCTTACGACAGGCTTGGAGGAAATAGGGATTTCGCTGCGCGACCAAACTGAAAATAATGTGAGACTAAAACCGTAACGCTAAATCCGCAATGGTGTAGCGTATAATACCTTTCTCTTTCTCCCTCCTTCTTTCCGATCTCTCATCCATTCTCTTTTTGATTCCGTACTGGACGGCGTTCCCGTTGTTCGAGAGTTACTACGCAGGCGATTCACAATGAAGCCTGTTCTTTTATGCATATAACTTATACAAAATTATTTTGTATTAGTTATATGCATAAAAAAAGAGATTACGACAGGAATCAGATATGGCATAATGAAAAGATAAAGCATTACAAATTTGTTCAATAAAATAATGACTACGTATAGTAGGTTCATATATAGCGTGGCGATACGTTACACTCTCGTTATATACACTCTTGCGTCTTTATTTTACGTTGTATTGACGGCCGAGTGATCTGAGTACTGAACACTGGTATCCTATTACTGGGTTCGAATCCCAGAGGTGACTTCAGGCTTTTTTCATCTATCAATTTACAATCTCGTTGGAGCTCTTTGCCTCACATTTCATTCGTATAAGTATAAGTTATCACTTCTGTCGAGTGTCCCGAGACGTACATGTTTCTTTTTTGCAAACTATGTTGCTTCTATATTATCCGACGGAACTTCGTCCCTACCTGGTGTCCCATGACACCGTTTCTTTTTTTTACTAGAATAAATTACTGGAATAAGTTGTACCAATATGAAACTGCTTGGTACTCCTAAACACGAGGTGAAAATAAGTTGTTCTATGAACTAAAGGTTCTATCAATACTAGATGATCATTGAATCAGTGCACTGAAATATCTGAATTGTTAAATGTTTCTATGATAAACCGTAATCATAAAGTAGATGGAAATATTATGAAAACAGTGTGTTGCAAGATTTTGAGATTTTATGAATCGATAAGCTTGAAAATTATGCCTGTAGCCTATATCCCTTATTATACATTGATGGATTAATTCGGGTGGTGAATAATCGGATCTCAATATTCAATAGAAAAAAGGAGTAACAAATCAAGTATTTTATAAATATCTAGAGCTCAGCTCAGATTAATCCTTTCGCCATGAGTTTATGAATATACAAATTAAGTGTTTGAAATGTGAATTTAGTGGGTACTTAGTTCTCAAAACTAAAGTACCTATTTTTGTGTTGGAATTTTTAATTCCGAACTGAATCAGTCGAACAATACGTTTGGTGTGTATATTTTGCTCTTCAAGCATCAAAGTTCTCTTAATAATAATTATTATCTAATACCCATCCCCACCAACACTATAACATGGCGCAGTCGGCAGGATTTGAAACTATGCTTCCCACAAGGGGGCATGCCATCACCTGTGCTGAAGTGGCTGCATATCCGATTCTTCGATTTCAAAGAAAGTTCTGTATAAAAATAACAAATAAATACCTGAAAATCATCTCTAAGGAATATACAGCTAGGTAGTGGATATGCATCGATTTCTATAGTAGATATTCTAGACGCCACAATATTGGAGATATTTTTGGAATCCGATTAAATGAAAGAAAAGATGTGGGTTTTCGATTCGGAATATTATGAATAGACGAACGAAAAAAATAACTTGGAATTTAAACACGTGGCAGATTACTGAAAACTGAAATGAGTCTGGTGTTCGACTGGATGCTTCAATTACTTCATTTTTGATTGAAATTTGCTGCGACTGGCTGTTTTGTTGGAGCGTCGAATTGATTTCTTCATCAGCGGCAATGTGAACAAAAAATCGGCGGACAGGCCGAAGTAATTAAAAACGAGTCAGCCGAAACCCGTGTGTTGGCAACCAGCCCGAGTTGCTATTTCCGACTAAGCAATTTTTGTCAGGATGTGGAGAAACAATGAAGCCTACGCTCTGAAAAATATCCAAGAAGCTCTTTCATGATCAAATATGTGAATCAACATTAATTTTCAGTCATAAAACTATTCATATTAGTGTCGCCTCTTATCGAAGTTTAAAAGAAATTTCTTTGAATTTTCAATTTGAATGTAAATTGTTTGACAGTACGAACCGTGAACAATAATTTATAAAAATGGCGAATGCGCCGGAAAATTTTTAGAAACTCTATTTAATGTAGGTATTTATATCATCATATATATTATATATATATATTATATTATATATATATAAAAATATATATTATATATTATTATATTATATATATCTATATATATATATATATTTTTATGAATATATGAATATAAATATTATATATAATATATATATATATTATATATTATATATATAATATATATATATATATATATATATATATATATATATATATATTATATATATATTATATTATATATATATATATATATATTATATATTATTATATATATATATATATATATATATATATATTATATATTAATATATATATATATATATCTAATATATAGAAGTTAAACTCCTCCGAAATGGCTCGACCAATTCTCATGAAATTTTGTGTGCAATCAGGTATCAGGTAGGTCTGAGAATCGGCCCAAACATCTATTTTTCACCCCTCTAAATGTTGAGGGTTAAATTTTATTTTTTATTTTTTAGACAAAAATTTTCTCTTTTATTTTTTTTATGATACAGCATTCAAAAATACATACAACCCTAAATTTTCACCACTCTACGATCAACCCCTATTTTTATTTGTTAAACTCCTCCGAAATGGCTCGACGGATTCTCATGAAATTTTGTGTGCATATCGGTTAGGTCTAAGAATCGGACAAAATCTATTCTTCATCCCCCTGAATGTTGAGAGTCCACCCGTTATTTTTTCAGACAAAATTTTCTGTTCTATTTTTTTAATGATACAACATTCAAAATACATACAACCCCAAGTTTTCACCCCTCTACAATCCACCCCAAGTTTTCACCCCTCTACAATCAACCCCAACTTTTTATTTGTTAAATTCGTCCGAAATGGCTCGACCGATTCTCATGAAATTTTGTGTCTATATCGGTTAGGTCTGAGAATCGGACAAAATCTATTTTTCATCCCCCTAAATGTTACGAATCCACCCCTCACTTTTAATTTTTCATTTTTCAGACAAAATTTTTTGTTGTATTTTTTTATGATACAGCATTCAAAAATACATACAACCCTAAATTTTCACTGTACGATCAACCCCTATTTTCATTTGTTGATTATAAACTTTAATTTTTTTGGCATGATTTTTATTTTTACATGACTATGGAATAAAAATTCCATCGCAATTTTCATTTTATTTAATTTTATCCACAGATCCACAATAGGGTTGCACGATGGCAATAGAAAATAACAATAGTCAGTCTGAGAACAGGTCGTAATATATTTTTCATATCCCTAAGTGATTAGGGTGGTCCACCCCAAACATTTTTATAAATTTTTTGGACAAAATTTTTTATGATGTTACATTAAAAAATACATACAACTCTAAATTTTCACCCTTCTATCAACAACCCATATTTTTTAATAGCCATTTTAATAATTTAAA
>JARQZK010003366.1:0-13472 GCA_030704885.1 Cynegetis impunctata
TTAAATAAGTTGGTAATTGCTCGTTTCTGACGTTTGTCATAATCGACGTGGGACCAAAGTGAAGTACCTGTAGTTATTGAATCAATTGTTTTAATACCACAAGTAATGGATAGTTCGTTGAATCGTTTTATCGGAATGGAAGATAGAAAAAATGCCAAAATATACAGGTTGTCCTATTAATAATTTTGACTCTGATGTCACGTGACCGACAACAAAAAGCTCGTTTGGGTAACATAATATCAAAAACAGCTGCACCAATTGCTTTAATTTACGAACCCAAAATTACAACTGTCTACTACTCGCTGGTTTTGAGATATTTCTTTGTCTTAATCGTCGTGGGACACCCTGTATATATATATATATATATTATATATATATAGTATGTATATATATATATATATTTAATGTATATATATATATATATATATGTATACATATATATATAATGATATATATATATAATATATTATATGTAATATATATATATAATATATGTATATATATATATATATATGTATATTATATATATATATATATATATATTATATATATAATATATATGAAACCACCTATTGAGAAGCCGAAACTCTATATTGCTTTTCAACGTCTACGAAGCCCGGCTGCAATTTTTCGAAGCCCGAATCGGCTTCCTAGATTATTCATAGTGAATATCGTGAAACTTCGATAGGAATGTCGTTTTCAGGATAGCGGTTTCAAAAGGGCAATACATAGATACCGCCACTTAGTAGAATCTTCCCGAAACGTATAGAAAATAGTCAATTTCATGCCTATAGATTGTCGTATAATAAAAGGTTCTCGTGAAAATTCGTTTGCGGGCTTCTTAAAGGTTTGACATACATCTGTTAATATATACACTAGTTTAGTTTCCATCCCCTAAACAGCACTAGAGGGGCTAGAGTATAGTACTCGATAGTCCTCCTCACAATATGCATTTTTAGGAAAGCCCCTGCGATTTTTGGCAACATAAGCGTTCCTGATAGCCTTGTCCGGTTGAGAATGAAGCTGTGGGCATTATGTAATTATCGTACGTAAATGTTTATAGTATATGTATTTTATAGAAGAAAATTAATTTTTACTGGAAAAAATAATAATTAAATTGTAGCGTAATGATATATTAATTATGCAATTTGAATATGAAATATCATTTCGGTTTAGTGAAGTTTCGAAACGCTTAGTTTTTTGTTCTCAGAATTAGTTTGTTCTCAGACTAATATATTGAAAAAAATTGAAATGAGGGGTTCAAAATTGCTGTACACACACTTGTGAATTCTCTCAATCTGTTTTCATTATAACCGCAACTATCGAATATTAATCTGAATTAGTCAAATGTCTATTCCTTGGAGTTATGAAAAATTTTTTCAAATATACACTCTTTCTAGATAAGAATGTATTCCCGATTTTTTTGACTTGAAAAATGTTTTTTTCAAAATCAAGTGAAAAGTTTTTCACTAAATAAATTCTTCCATAACCTTCTTTAATGGGGATCAACTCCCTCTGTCTCCAAAATGAAATATAATGAAATTTCTACTTTGTTTTTTGAAAATAGTTATGGTAGGAACGTAATGAAGAGCAATTTAAAAAAAAATCGCCTCTTATCTTCTGTTTTAGTGGACGTTTGAGGTTAATTCAAACTATTTCTCTTATTTTATTAGAAAATTGAAAGTACATAATAGTTATGAAATATAATTTGGGTTTTTTCAATTAAAATAATTTACAGGCATCAACTATTAAGCAATTATTATTATTAATCTGATGTGAACATTATTAGTTGGTTAGAAATAGGGAGGCCTAAATAGAACATGTTACAAAATATTTACTTCTTTCTGAAAATATATATAAATAAATAGTTTTAATTTCACCCAGTCTTTATTATATAGTTTTCTGTGGTGTAATTTGAGAAATTCATCACATCGTGTTTTCTTGGTGTAATTTTTTTTTTGTACATGTTCTTTTTGAAGTAGTTCAAAACTATTTTTTTTTCTTGGTCTGACCTACCTCAATTCTAAAGCTGAGTGTTTCTTATTACTAGGTTTATTATCAAATTTATGTCTACAGAATCATTTGTCCTCACACTAAAGTTATGTAAGAGCATTCCTATGCCCTAAAAATTCCTGAATTAGAACTCTCCAGGTATGAATTTGACAGATAACATGGTTTTTCATTAGATACAACAGCTACTTTATTCTCATCGCCAATTGCAAAATAAACCACTACGCTTCATTTCAAAATCGCACTGACACTTTAGCACTCACTGAAGCGGTTGTTAATCATTTATGAAACTGCGACTTATCTAAATCTCACAACACCGCTGGGCCTTCTTGAGATTCCAATAAGCATATAAAAGATAATACAGACGGGTCTTTTCCTACTACTAATGGCACATATACAAACAATATATACAGATTTGTAGCCCCCTTACGTCTTCTACCAGGCTTCGCTATACCTTCAGTGCATACTGGGCCGCGTAGCATCCGTGTGGTGCGTATATATATAATATATATATATATATATATATATATATATATATATATATATATATATATATATACAGGGTGATTCATTAAGGGTGGCGACCGGCCGTATCTCGGAAACCGTATGTCCTAGATTTGGAGAAAAAAATTCTTATGCGAATATCTGGTCAAAAAAAAAATCATTAAGAAATGTTTTTGAGTCACAGTTTTTCGCTAGGTGGCGCAATCTACCACTCATAAAATATAATTAGATTTTTTTAACAAAATATTTCCCAATTCAGGCTGGTAAAAAATATCAACTTCAGAACTACTGTCCTATTCTGGCAACTTGTTAGAGTCATTTTTTCTGTATCCACCTATTCGAGATGGTGGGGAGTTCTTTCTTTGACATAAAAAAGACTGTAACTCCATGATGCATGAACCGATATTGAATGTAGATTTCACAGTAACAAACAACAAAAATACTTTTTAATTTTCCAATCGGCACTAGAGGGGCGTTATGTAACACCTAGCTCTATTTATGATTTTTTTTTGAAGAATTTCAAATGCAATGCTTAAATTTAAATAGCTAACGAAAAGACAAATTTGATGACTTATTGACCTGTCAAAACCGCGAACTGATATCTGCTTTTCACAGATATTTAGAAAAACTACTTCTCAATACTTTCGATGATATTTTGTTATTAGCGCTCACTATAATAAGTGTAAACTTTCCTTAATATTGATTATTAATCCTCAATGAGAAGCTGATTCCGAAGGAATTACGCAAATAATCTATTTTTCGTGGCTTTTTGACAAATTTTAAGCCCTGGTGACTGGGCTTACAACGTACTACGTGGTACGAACATTTTTATTTCCTTCTTCTTATATATATATATATATAATATATATATATATATATATATATATATATATATACATTATATATAAAAATATATATATATATTATATATATATATATATAGTATAAACTTTAAAATAAAACACTTGCTGAACTATGTTTCACAATATATAAAAAATCTTTAGATACTGTACTTAGCAGTAATAAAAAGTCGACATGTTTCGAGCTATGAACTCATTATCAATGACTGTTCATAGCTCGAAACATGTCGCATTCTTTTTATTACTGGCTAAGTACACAGTATCTAAAGATTTTTTATATTGTGAAACATAAGCCAAGTGTTTTATTTTAAAGTTTATACTTTATTCTTTATGATGTTTCACCAAGTGATGTGGCGAAATTCAAATCTCAGTTATATATATATATATATATATATATATATATGTTATATATAATATATATATATTATATATATATATATATATATATATATATATATATATATATATATATATATATTTTGAATTGTTTGTTTCCTGTGAACTTTTTTCAACTTTTTTGATAATTATTACCATAACAGGGCTTGGTGAATCTCAAAAAACTCGATTTTATTAAAAAGTTGACGTGTTCGCCACGACATTCGTGGCTTATCAAAACTTTTGAAAAAATTGAAATTTCTTTGACATTTATTGTATAAAATAATATAAATGTCAAAGAAATTTTAATTTTTCAAAAAATTTTGATAAAGCCACGAATGTCGTGGCGAAACGTCAACGTCAAAAAAAAAAGCAATGTTATTTGCTAAATACTTCTCAAAAAGTTTCATATATATATATATATATATATATATAGGCCGTTTTTTTTTAGCTGATCCCACTATTGCTATCTCGGAAACGGAGAGACCTACAAGGTCGGTATAAATTGGACAAAGAGTTTTTCTATTTTGAGAGCAATAAGGAACGGTTTTTTTCAGATCTCAAAATATCAATGGTGAGATATTCGCAAAAAAAACTAAAATAGTCGAATTTCATTTTTTTGGCTCTACCGGCTCAATTTTCGAATGATATAAGGAAAAAGTCAGCGAAACTTTCAATAAATTGTTCATATTTGTTATAATCTTATATTGAAACCAATTTTTTAATGCGTGACATTTCGTTCATTAGATTCATCATCAACTTTATTTTTTAAGTATGGTCCCTCTAGTTTTTTTCATTAATTTTTAGTGTAGCCACTGTTGTAAACAAATTCAAGCTATCAATTACAATACATGTATTCTCGAAGTTTTCTCAAGGTCACTGCATGGTCAAACAATTCTCGGTCAGAGTTGACCTCAAAAAGGTAAGTACCTATATTTCTTGGGTCTAGAACTCAAAGATATACATAAACCCCAATATCAGAAGCAAATATAATATAACAAGTAACGAACACAAGAAAATTTCAAAATACTCCTAAGCATCAACGTCGTTCACGATATCTTATTAAATGTTCGAATTGGCGTCCGTCGTTTCTTAAACAAATATTCGCTCTTACTATAGTATTTTTATGGCAATTTTCCAGCATTTGTGGAGTTATAGCCATGCAATCCCTCCTTATTGTTTCTTTCAATTCGTCAATATTGCCAAAAGTTGATACGAATACCTTGTCTTTAATGAAACCCCACAATGAAAAGTCCAAAAGGGTAAGGTCAGGTGAGCGTGGTGGCCATTTGATAGGACCATTGTTTCCTATCCATCGTCCTTGCATAATCGTATTGAGAAAATCTTGTTCTCCAGGAAGTATTCAAGGCAAATCTGTCCAACAACTCAAGCTAGAGTCTCCGGCAAGAATTGTAAATATAATTCCCCCCGTCAAAGATGTCTCAAAAAGGAGGGACCGATAATTTGGTGTCTAAAGCACGCACGCCAAACATTAACTCCAATTCTCTCTTGGAAAATGTAGTAAGCTCTATGTAGGAAGGGATTTTTCTTATCGCCAGTGATAATGAATATTTCTGTTAAACCATCCGTTTATTTTGTGAATTCTGCTCTCATCGCCCATAAAATTTGGCTTACAGATTTTCATTATAGCCGTCTGATCAATGTTGTCTGAGTAGCCATCTACAAAATATTTTTCTCTTATCATAGTCCATTAAATGCAAATGATGATAGCATTATGATGTTGGCAATATCTTCTCAATGATACTTCTTTGTTCTCAATTTTTCGGGTATTCCACACAAATCCTGAATCGAATAAATATCACTTTATCACTAACGAGAATGTCTTCTGAACCCAAAACGCCAAATTTCGGTATCACCGACCTCTGTTAGTTACTGTACAGGCTGTCCCATTTTGTTCGATGTCCTTACAGGGTAACTTGCTTATTTTTGAAGATAGAGATTTGCGGTTTCCGCGAACGTTGGCCTACTTTTTTGTGAACTCACGATACCGTAACAGAAATTTTCATAGCTTGCTCTCGTTTTTTGAGATAACAGGGCGAAGTTGAAAATATTGCATTTTGGCCCCCGCCTTGGTATTCACAGCTATCTTTTCAACTTATAGGAAAAGTAAAACTGTGTTTTAATAGCACTTTTTTACGTAGAATAGCCAGTGGCGTAGTGAGAATTTTTGAAATGAGCTATCATTGTTCAGATATAACACAAAGTTATATTTTTTTTAAATGGGACACTCTGTATATTTTTCCCAGTATTCAAAACATAAATGCTTTGAGCTTTTTTAAAAAATATTATAATACTTATATAATATTTTTCAAGTATTAGCCCTGTATTAGTAGATAAATTTCATTTTTGTTATAGGCATTAAAGACAAATATCACTTATAGTAGAACGTTTAGCGCCAATAAACCAATATCACTTCTCATTCGTATATGGGTCAGCATGGAAAGAACTATTCATCGTAAAAAAATATTATTCAGTAATGGGTCACTAAATAATTTGACCGAACAATAAATTTAACCACTCTTATGAAACACTCTTTATCGACCATAAAACGCTGTGGACCTAATTATGTAGAGGTAGCTATGGAAAAAAGAGCAAGTTGCAGAATGTATATAGGTCTGTCACCTACCTGTCAAAGTTAACAAATTTTTCTCACAATGGCGAATGCATAAATACAATGATATCAAAATTACGAAAAATTATATATGGTTGGGATATATTACCAAGTAGGTTTCAATCCAAATCAAGCGATGGACCTCTATGTTGAAAGTAATTTACTATTACCCATTACTGGGTGTGCAGTAAGATAATAAGGATAGGAAATTTAGGTTTCCTGAAAGGAAGACAAACCGAGTAGGAGAATATTTGGCAGACTAAGAAAAATTTGGAAAAATTTTAGGAATCTTTTTTGAAAAAGCCTAGACCAAAAAGTTATAGGAAAGAAAATGCTAGAAGATGTTGAAATTAGTGTCCTCGCAAAGGTAGAAGAGAACAAAAAATACTTCTGCCAAAGAAATTTGAAGATTCGATTGGGCATTCCAAAGACAAGAGTTTTCGAAGATATTGAAAATGCATAAATATACCCCCTACATACCTCAAACTATCATCATCTGCACCCAGGTTGATGCTGAAGCGCATTGAGTTTTGTAGTTGGTATAAATATACACAAAGACGGGAGAAGAAAGCTATATAAGTAGCGCTGGCATTTTTAATCGAAATAATCATCGTTATTGGTCAAATGAAAATGAGCACGTTACGGTGGCTCGTCAACAGCAAGACAGATTCGCGGCTTCAAATGTATCTTGTTTTCGTTTTTTGGAGGAAGATTGGCATACGCAATTTTGGAAATTTTGGATGATTGTCTTGTGAACTACTTGACGAAATTCGTTGGCTCAATACGGACACAGTTATTTCCAAACAAGATGCGCACCTTGTCATAAACGCAGGTCCCGTTAGGGCTTTTCTTATGAAAGATTCCAAAACCAGTGGATTGGGTAATAATGGTCCCATTAAACTGGCCACCCAGGTCCCTGACTTATCGATATTAGATTTTTTCATATGGGGCTTTATGAAAAATAAATAAACCACACGCGGCAAGAAAAATCGAGATGCCTCTCATGAAATGCCACGAGAGAAGCTTTCGAATTCTTACGCATAAGAACTTTGTTGTTACTGCGGTCGATTGACGCTATCCTCAGAAGATTTCGGTTGTGTCTTCAACAGAATGGACAGCCAATTTGAACAATATTCATAAAATATTTTCAACCGAAAAATAATAGAGCTTTGTTTTGTAGCAGTGTTTCATATAAGTTTTTAAATTTCTGTTATAATAATTTTTAAATTAATCTTTGTTTAGTAACTTATATTAAATAATATTTTTTTAATGAATACTTTCCATGCTACCATATATAAATGAGAGTGATATTTGTTTATTGCGCCTAAAAGTTTCTACTAAAAATAATATTGTGTGTCTTGACTTGCTATAACAAAAAAATGAAATTTATCTAAATACAGGGCTAATACTTGAAATATTATAAAAGTATTATATATTTTTAAAGAGCTCAAAGCATTTATGTTTTGAATATGGAAAAATATATAGAGTGTCCCATTTAAAAAAATATAACTTTGGGTTATATCTGAACAATGACAGCTCAATTTCAAAAAATCTCAATACGCCACTGGATTCTACGTAAAAAAGTGTATAAACACAGTTTTTTACTTTTCCTATAAGTTGAAAGATAGCTGTGATACAGGCGGCGGGCCAAAAATGCAATATTTTCAACTTCGCCCTGTATCTCAAAAACGAAGCAAGCTATGAAAATTTTGTTAACGGTATCGTGAGATTCACAAAAAAGTAGCCAACGTTCGCGAAAACCGCAAATCTCTATCTTTAAAAATAACCGAGTTACCCCGTAAGGACATCGAAAATGGGACAGCCTGTACAACTCTCACTCGAGGGTTTTTCAAATGAACCATATATCCGTAAACTCCTCTCAATTCGTTGAAAATATATTTCGGATGGCTGATGCCTCTCAGGGTACAATTCTCCATACATAGCTAGAGATCTAGTAGCATTCTCAAACATTTCGCGTATACTAAAAGCAAATCAACTTTCTCGTCATTAGAAAAATTCATGGTCACAAATTCACACGAATCAAATGATTATTTATGTACTTGTCGTCAACAGATTTGACAGTTTGTTACTTTGTTAATTCATGGCTCACTTTGAAACAATCAATTCATTTCAGTACTCTCTGAATTTTTTCTTCAAGATTTTTATCTGGTAGAAAAAAAATAATAAACAAACTTTTATGTTTTAAAAAAATTGGTTTTTGAACAGTTCTTCCATATTCATACAAAAAACTTAGAATTCATAAGCGTTCACGTCTACATGCAAAATTTCAAAAGAAGTCTGAAGTTGATTTATCTTTGAGTTCTAAGATTTTGGTTTCTTTCTGTTTCAGACTTCACTAACGGAAATTGTTTTAACAAATAGTGATGATGTTATTTCGGTAGAAAACTTCGAGAAATACATGTATTGTGATTAATCGCTGAATTTGTTACAACAGTAGCTACTAAAATTGATGAAAAAAACTATAGGCCCATATTTGAAAAAATAAAGTTGATGATGGCATCTAATGAACGAAATGTCGCATTGAAAATTGGTTCATATCAGATTATGACAAATATGAAACATTATGGAAAGTTCTCTTTGTCTTATATCATTCGAATTGAATGCGGTAGAGCCAAAAAACAAAATTCGACTATTTTAGTTTTTGGCGAATATCTCAAAAAGAAGATCTGAAAAAAGTTTCATTATTGCTCCTAAAATAGGAAACTTTGTCTAAATTTAACCGACCTTGTAGTACTCCGTTTCCGAGATAGCAATAGTGGGATCAAGCTTAAAAAAACGAGACGTATATATATAATATATATATAATAAATATATACTATAATATATATATATATATATATATATATATATATATATATATATAATAAATATATATATATATTATATATATATATTCTATATACAGGGTGTTAGTGACTAACTGCGCGACAGAGTATGATTCTGTATGAAAAATAATGTCATATTGCTATATAACTTTTGTCGCCAAATGCTTCGTTTTCCGAGGTGTTGAAGTTAAACTTAAAAACTAACTATTTATTTATTGTTTTGAAACCGGTCGAAATATGCAAATGAAAGATGGTGGGTTTCAAAAGGCAGTTATTGCGCATTTTCTGACATGCAATTAAGATTGTACGTGCATCATTGGCGCGCATACGGGTATTGATCGAAATTTTTTTAAAGAATAAAAGGTTATACCACGGAGATCTTTCAAACTAACATTCATGTCTGTAATCTTCGTTCAAGTTGTGAGAACTAATCTCTCTTGCTTTTTTTTATATGGGGCGCCGTTTTTATCTGAAAAAATAAAAAATCTTAACGAGTATTTATCATTACTTGATCACATCATCTAGTAGCGACGCTAGTAGGCTACTGTCAGCATTCTCAAATACGAATATTCAACGAAATGTCAAATTAGCGTTTCTTAATTTTTGAGCCTTCAGTTTGGTATAACATCAATATTAACCCTCCAGTAGTCACGCTAAATTTTTGGATTTGAGTAGTCACTCCGGTCCATGAGACCAGCCTTTGAATTTTTTTTCATAGTGGCGTTAGTTTCTTACTTATATATTTTTTAGTACAATATCTTTTAATGCCTACGAAAAAGAGTAGTCAGAGCATATCAACATAACTTTTTTTTTTTTTTTTGAAAAAAGAGGAGGGACGTGTGCCCTCTCACACCGCCCGTCCTCCGTACATTTGGCTTCGTCACCACTGAGGACATTTAGCCATCAAATACTAAATGAGGGGAACCACTAAAATCTCAGAACGCATACAAACACCCAAGAACACGGTGGGAATCGAACCCACCAACTCCGTCAACGAAGATGGCATAGCGGCGACCTATACCGCTCAGCCACGGAGCCTCCTGCAACATAACTTCATTCAATAACTTCATATTGAATATAAAAGAATAACAAAAAATATAATCTTGAACTAAAAAATTGCTTGTTCATATCTACCAACTAAATTAAATGTAATTATAACGTATTTGATCAGTCCTGTTTGGGCAATGTTTTCACAACAATCATTGGCATATTACCAGTTGAATATTCTAGCACATAAACTTTTTGCATCTAAAACAGAAATATCTGGTTTCCGGTTTTTCCTCCAATCACAATAATAACACATTTTCAATTCGACATATTTTTCTCAATCTAAGCGATAATATTCTTGGAAGGTTGGTCATGGTAGCACGTTGTCTCATATGGGGTAAAACTAAATCATAAGGCAATTTTCTCTAGAAATTTCTCCTCAGAAAATTGGAAGGAGCATTGGAGTCATCATGAATGACCTTTGAAATTATCGCACCCGCATTCAGCATCAGATAAAATACGACCATCGGCCATCTTCTGGTAATACGTGCACAATTATAGCTTGCACAGAGCTTATCAACTCTGTCATCTCCACCCTTAGTTCTCTTGTAATCAGTTATCAGAAGTGGTTTATACTTTTCGCCTATTTCTTCATCGATATCGTCTTTAAAGTGCATACTTGAAATTACAAGTACGTTTTTCTTTTTGTTTGGCTTGTATGATACCAAAGTACAAATATTTCTGAAACCAAACATACTCGAACAATCAGGTCGTGTGGTAGGTTGAGTTAATTCTATAGGAAGTTGTGCCTTATTTTTTTTAATTGTTTCTATTGATGTTAATTTATGTTCTGTAAACAACTTTTCTACAAGAGGCAAGGAAGTGAACCAATTGTCCATCGTTATATTTCTTCCACACCAGAAATATGATTTCACATTCTAAGGACAATATCTTCACATCTATTTGAAACTTTATAATGACCTTCTGGTTGTTGTCCGACATGAACTTCCATCTTGCTCGTGTAGAAATGTTTAGAATCACATATTGCGAATACTTTAATACCATATTCATAGGGCTTGGATGGAATGTATTGCCGAAATCCATATTTTCCTCTAAATGCCGGTAACATTTCATCAATTGTTACAAATTCGGAGCGATGGAAGCCTTTTTCGCAGTTAGCTACAAATTTATCAAAATTAACACGAATTGGGCAAGTTTGTCAGTAGCTCTGCGCTTATCGCGAGTTTGTTTGTCATCAAACCTTATTACACGGAGAAGAAATCTGAATCTTTGAAAGGACATTGTAAGACGAAACATTTCTACACCTGATCCATCTGTACACCACAAGTATTCTCTGTTCAAACGACTTGCATGATAAACATCACTCAAATAAATAAGTCCAAATAAGGCACGAATTTCGAATGCGTCAGTTGAACTGGCATCTTGGTTTTTCTGGAGTAATTATTTTTTACTATATCTATATATTTATTTGTATTCGCTACTATAATCTCTATCATTTCAACATTGAAAAAAAAATCCCATATTTTGCTGGTTCTTGTAAGATTTTTGGTTTCTCACACACCCACCACGCTTCTAAATATAGACAGAAATTTTGAATACCCTCTGGTCTCAGAGATCGGTGGGTGACTAGTGGAAGGTTAAATAAGTAATTAATTTTTCTTTTATCGAAAAGAATGGAGAATTAATACAAATGCGGAATTGTGTGAGACATGCATTTTGTCGATGCTCGAAGTAATGGAAATGGTCGGCAGGCTCAACGATTGTATGCTGAGTTGTATCCAGGATGTAGAGTACGACACATCAACTCAATATTTGCTCGTCTTCACCAACGTTTGCGCGAAAATGTACCACATTCGAAGCAAACAGCGGAACTGCGGGCGCCTTCGAGAAGTACGAATTATGCAACTAGAAGAAGCAGTTCTCGAGTTAATTGCGGAGTCACCTGAAACTCGAAAAATTGCCAAAATATTGAATGTGTCACCTGTATTCAAATTCGCAAAGAACAGCAATTGTATCCGTTTCTTATTCAACGTGTGCAAGCTCTACTACCTAAAGACTTTTTTCCGCGCCTAGTTTTTTGCCATTGGATTCTTCATCAAAGCGCTCAAATTACTAATTTTTTAAATGACGTTTTTCTCACGTAGCTAATTTTGGACGACAGTGTATATATAGGAAATTTCCATAACAATCACTTCAGGGCTGAGGAAAATCCACCATAGAATCTTTGAAAGCTCTTTTCAGCATCAGTTTTTCAGTAAATGTATGGTTTAGCGCAGGGGGTGCTCAAACGGAGTCGATCGCGATCGACCGGTCGATCGCGGAAAAACTTTCAAGAGTCGATCGCGAGGCGTGGTAACACGCCAAAGACCCCCCCTCCCCTGATAACGTGTCAGCACAGTGTTTTGAAGTGCAAAATAAATTCATATTGTTGCAAATGTATTTTGTTTCTTTTTTAGTACATTAAGTTGGTCGATCGCTTTTCACCTAAATATTTTTGTGGTAGATGGCCAGCACTCTAAGTCTGAGCCACCCCTGTTTAGCGAATTCATGATCATTTATTTAGTCGTCCATATTATCCTACCACACACGACTAACAGGCGACTCTCACCTTTCATGTTCCTACAGGTAAGAGAGTTACCTGTTTTTTCTTGACAAAATCCCTCTACAGCTGAGACAACACTTTTGGTTTTCAATGCATGATGGTGCACCAGCCTATTTTAGCATTTATGTACGTAATCACTTAGATACAGTATATCTAATCGTTGGATAGATAGGGGAGGTACGGAAACATTGCCTGGATCGTCGGATTTAAATCGTCTAGATCAGTGGTTCTTAAACCATTTCTATCAATGAGGGACGCATTTAAACAAAATTTCTGTCTTGTCAGGGACCTCCAACTTTTTGTAAATAGTATAACCTTCAAAGAGTCGATGAACATAAACGGTTTTTTTGTGCCTAATCCTAACTTAAACTTTTTGAATCCTTGGGGGGGGGGTTCAGTGAACTTGAAAGCCAAACACCATGTCGGCAAGATTTCGGTGCTTGTTTTTCATTATCAAAAAGCGCCGAGAAACCCCTGTTCACGTAAATATGTCGATTAAATAGTCAAAATGAAGTATATCTTGAATCTTTGGGAAATAAATTACCTTTTGAATACGAAAATCTCCAAGATTTATTCCTGCCTCGAATATATATTTCAATTTGTTTGGGTCCCGTGTTGAATTTCGATCAATTTTT
>JARQZK010003367.1:0-5000 GCA_030704885.1 Cynegetis impunctata
AAGATATTTGCTTAAGTAGTCAGTGAAATTTTATTTTATCTCCAGCAACATCTCTAGGTAGGTAAGAGTAATTGGATATGGAATATTTGGAGTATTTCTACAAAGCAGAGTAAGTACAATATCCAAAATTTCTCATTTTCGAAGACTCCATAGACGTATAAGTCTGATTTTCATTATCTCTAGACTTAATTTGAAATATAATGTTGATGTATGTGGAATAGGTTAATTATCAATCTCTTACATAAACGTACGATTAAGTGATATTTACAGATAGAGATCCACAGCCACTCAATTAAAGAGTTTATTTCATAATTCTGAGAATGAGGTGAAATTTTGAAAATGTAGTTACAGTAGAGTTCAGTTGAAAGCTTTATTTCGTTTCTTTCATTGAGGTGCATAGGAAACATCTTGAATTACGACAGTGTATCGAAATATTTCAAATGGGATACCTAGGTACTAAAAGAACCCCAAAAAATTAATACTTCATTAATGTACTCACATGAACGTCTTGTAATTCTTTCGAAAAATCTAGGCAATTCACCATATTTGTTCGTTTGAATAACATATTTGGACATTTTAATTAGAGAACCAGTCATTATTATTCTTATTCTAACCTCAAAACAAATCGAACCGGCGAAACGTCGTACACTAAAGAAAGCACAGTGGGTAATTGGAAATCAAATTAAAAGTAAACAGTTTAATAATTGTGGAATAGGCAACAACGATGGCACTGAAGGATAGATTTAAGGGTCTTAGCTGGCTTGGACAAAAACACGAACAAAATAAAAGCCAATACAAGTCAGATTGATTGATATGCTGTGCTGTGAACGGTGAACGAACGATCCACAACCAGACCAATAATCCCACTCCCACTCCTCCTAGCATCGCTGGCAAAGTGCGGAGTTGTCAGAGTTCTCATATTTGTTTATATTCTAGTCTACGTGCAGTGAAAAGATTTTCACATTAATACACCCCATTATGACAGTTCATATAGGAAAAGTTCAACGAAATGAAGTAAATTAGAAAGAGTTGTGTTTTATACCAATCTTTCATTATTGAATAGTAAATATTTCAATAAAATAAATAAGGTTCAAGCTATGACTTGAAATTCAATTCATCTCAACTAAATAGTCATACTGTTTGAGAAAAACAGTGCCTATTTTCACATATTCCATGTGCTATTTTATCACGTTACGTTATTATAATAACTTCATCTGCTGAATGGATATTTCCTCAGAAATTCCCTTCTAATTGATATGTCAAAAAATTTAATTTACTTCTATTATAAAGTGATTAAGTTAAAATTATTATATTCGCATATATGTGCAAGATAAAAAAGAAAAAACCAGTATCTAAAAGAACTTGCTGTATTTTAAATTTCTTGTTCTATTGTGCTTCAGTTAGAATTGGCAACATGCAATATATTCAAAGATGATCTAAATAGAGTAAACATCTGCTATTCTATGAAAAAGAATGAAATGAAAACATTAAAAATGTCCGGCCGTGGGTGGAAGTTAACTTCGTTTATAAGCATTTGATTGAAGCGTCGAACCAGAAGCAATGATATTTTTTATGATTAAAGAGAATCTGGGATAAAAAGCTTACTTATCGAAATAAAAGTTTCATTATAAACTGCTGGTGATATTAACTTTGATAACGAAATGTACACGTTAAAAGTCAGAAATAATTTTTTTTCAGTTGGAAGGTCACCTGCGTACGGAGAACACTCATTATCCAATTAAAATTATTTTGGGGATGGGGTTGAATTTTCTATTGAAAATATTTTCAATTTTATATTATTTCCGGTTACACTAGAAGTAGATACCAACTTTGTCTTTTTTTATTTTATATTTGTTATATGAATGAGTTAATCTGTGCTAATTCTATTAGTTCAAGTAAATCATAATAATAAACCTTTATTCACATTATAAACTTACAAATTACAAATTATAAATTGAAAATTACATTGTTTAATACAAAAATTATTATAGAAGACATGATTACAATGTAAATAGTCTATATTGCACCTAGGTAAAACCTGTGTGTGCTAACTAACTATCCTACCAAGACACAAAACTTTTTTTTAAAACTACCAGAAACAAAAAAAAAGATGAATCAACCGACTCAATAAACAAATAAAAAACAACAATACAAAAACACTATGCTAAACTCTATGAAAGATGAAACTAAGCCTAGAATTCCCCAAACATGGAATCACAGAATACCCACGAACACATCTGAATGTCCCCCAATGAAACTCCTACATTTTTTCTGAAACATTCCGATTGTTGGACAGTATTTCACCTCCTTCGGCAACAAATGAAAACTTTTTGGCGCTATGGTCGTTAAGAACCTTTGACTAGTCTGGCGACGACATAGATGGAGGGTTGTGAGAATTTTGTTTATATTTGATCTCGTTGCATGACAATGTGTTGGTAATTTTGTACCATGTGCTGATGCTTGTACACGTAAACGTAGCATGCATGGTAGTAATAGTGATCTATGTGTAAGTACTTCTTCATGTATACAGATAGACTTGTCTGATATAATCGGGTTTTCGAGTAATTACTTTCACCATATAGTTTTGGAACACATTCCAGAGGGTGTAAAGCCATTGTTGCAAAGGCGCCACCTCCAGACGACTAACCCATTACCTCAGAACAGATTCTATCAGTGCTTTATATAGGATAAATAAGAGTTTTTGTGTGAGAAATTTCTTAGTTCGTAAAAATTTATGAATAAAATCGTCTCAGTTTGTTGGTAAGGGTATTCCACTGTATTGTGATCCATTTCAAATTTTTATCAATGAGTATTCCCAAGTATTTTTGTCATGTTAGTACTTTCTATGTGACAAGTCGTATTCCGAATATTTAGTTTGTTGTAGCTAGGTCGATTTATATCTGTTAGGGAGAAGGCTATATAAGTTGTTTTAGAAACATTCATCGACAGCTGTTTATAATCTAACCAATTTTTGACGATTGCAATTCCAATTTCTGATTTTTCCCTAACTTCTTGCCAATCATTAGCTTCAAACACAAGCACTGTATCATCAGCAAAAGACACTAAGCTGCCTCCAATACGAAGATCAAAGAGGGAGTTAACATAGATTATAAATAGTAGAGGTCCAAGTACTGTCCCCTGTGGCACACCTATCTCTACATATTCCTCATCACTTAGGGTATTTCTAATTCGCACCACTTGTTTCCTGTTGGACAAATAGTCCCTAAACATATTCCATACCGTACCCCGAACACTTAATATTTTATAGAAATGTGAAAAAAATTAAGTTAATAATAGAACAATGGTCATAAATCACAGTTTTTTTCAGTGAAAATTATTAGTGCATCGTATGTTTATTATAAAAGGTCATGGAATTATTTTTTATGAATAATATTCACATCGTACCGTATATGAAGAAGAAATATTTACTCCAAAAAAAAGTATTTATTTTTGATAAATATTGATCAATAGTTAACGAATAATGTTAGAAAAATACTTTTTCATATTTAATAAATGAATAAATTGTTTCCAACCAAATGAATTTATTTATAGTTAATAAATTCTTCCATCAGTGCATAATTAAAAAGAGATTAATATTTTTATGAATGATTTAGCTGTATTTTAGTGGAGAAACATTTTTCACTTAAGTTAACTCAGTTTTCTCGCAATTTTATACTGTTTCTTGTGAAAAAAAAATGACGTGATATTTGGTGAGACCACTCCCTCCCCCACGTGAGATTCAGTGAAATTTCCTCGCCACTCCGCGTGATGGCGCGTCGTTGTAGGCCGGGTATATTCACTGTTGTTTGATTGCTTGGCTGTCTATCGTTTCGCTCTTTATGGTGCGTACAGGTGTTCTGTTCGGTTTGTGGTTTTTGTCCCAAACAGTCAGGTAATTAATGGATCCCCCTAAGATTCTTCATTTTTGTCGAAAAATTGGACAGATAACGCTCATTGTCATTTTTTACAACAAAAAGATTTAATTTTGGGTTAACGTCCAAAACATGGTATTGGAAATTTGAATGGTGGAATCCATGTTTTAGATTTTTGCAAGAATATCCAGCCGCTTTTTAAACCCTCCGTTGACTAACATAGAGCGTTCGTAGTTACACCGTAGCTAAACATCGGTTTCAGGAGGACCAAATTTCAATTAAACGTTAATGAATTGTTTTATAATTGTGCAATATTTTTAATTAATTATTTCAGAGTTTGATTAAGTAAAACACCTTCTTGACAATGTTTTTGTATAATTCTTTATTTTTTCATAACTTCAGTCCTATAATAAACATTACAAAAAAATTTAAATTTCCTTCAGATTAAAAATTCATAAACATTTTCATTAGAGAAATAAAAAGAAGAACAAAACTCTGAATGAATGATAGAACAAAAACAGATATACTATATAAGTTATATACTTAACAACAGAAAGTAGAGTACCAAAGAACATAAAGGCTACGCGATAAAGCTGAAAAAACAAGATTGAATCAAGACTATTTCATTTTCAAGCGCATCCTGAGTCACAGTGGAATTTAGATGCTCCAGGCACATGAATTTATAGCAGAAAAGACAGTTATACTTTGTTTTTCCTTGTTCTTTTTAAGATGGCATTAATTTCAATCGCCATCTTCCAGGCTATCATCGCACTTTTTATGCGGCTTCATTTTCTGTGGTTTCATCAGCATCGATTCCTGCCATTAAGGCGTTTCTACGCCTTTTCTTGCTCCTTTATTCATAACGTCAATCAGCCATATCTGTTGAGCAAAATGTTCTATTTAGTCTTTTTTAAACCAAAACGGTTACCAAAAATAAATTAAGAACTGCCTGTTTTCATAAATAAAAAAAGAATATTGACTTACTTAGTATTTTCGAGACAATCACTTGCAACGCCTACTAACACCGGTCCACAAGACGAAAGTGATGAGTAACTCAATCAAATAAGCGTCATGAACGGATATACTTGGTTCCTAGTACCACTAAGTGTAAGATGACGAAATAGGGAA
>JARQZK010003367.1:10000-13443 GCA_030704885.1 Cynegetis impunctata
CGGAAATTTTTCAAACCGGTTGCAAAAAATGTGGATAATAATTATGAACAATATTTCGAAAATTCTTTCTTCTAGGACTTTTTGGAGAGTGCATGGAGATAAAAACTGGTTTGTGAAGCTGATATTAGGGAAGTGCCTTTTGGCGGTATAAACTTTTTTCCTCTAGTGGCCGCTATATTGTCATGTGGATTTCTTGTTTTTTCGGTACTTCCATAATCCCTCCAAATTGGAAGTTAAGAATCTATATATAAAAAAGTATAAAAATCAGGGGAATATTTCTGTATTTTCCCCGAAAATAATACTTTCTTGAAATGTATAGAAAGTCAACAGTGAGGTCAATCAATCAATCAAAATACGTTTATTAATCTTTCTGGGGAGGGGGTACATTTTTGTTTTCTAGCTAAATCATTTAATTTTGGGAAGTTATAAGGTTTTGCAACCTTCTTTGACCCTGAAACAGTGAGGTGCGTCAGTAGTTTTTATATCTGTTTTAGGTTAACGAATTTCTACATTTTTTGAGGATTTTCAATCATTGCGCATATATAAAGCGCCTGAAAATTAGTATATGAATTGAGTTGATGTTATCTCTCCTCCCATCGCCGCTATTATATGAAAATTTCATGATTTTTCATCGGTTTTCGGTTGTAATCACAAAAATGAGAGGTAAATAAGACCTTATTGACAACATTCCACTCTGGTATTCCATGACAACTCTCTTCTTTTTCAACATGTTAGTCAGCTCTTAAAAATATATAAAATACCAATACCATTCTTCTGGAATCCAAACTAAAAAGATATATAACTCATTAGATTAAAATCCAATCAAATATCAGAATTAAAAATTACAAATCTAAATCTGAACTATCAACACCTTAGATTCAGAAAATATTCTAAATTTACGTTCAATTTCAAACATGGGAGTTTGTAGGAATGGAAGTGCAATATACATGTGCGTAAACTGAGTAATTTATGCTTTCCATGAAACACAGATAAAGGAAGAGAACTTATACCTGAATGCATGCGAACAAAATTGAGGTATCTCAAGGCTCAAAAAGGGCTAATTGATTCCACGTAAATGAAATTTGTTGCCTATTTACTGCAGATGACTGTAGAGTATAAATTGCAACGTTTTCTAAAGGTTTCCCTACGATAGGTTCATCATATTATTCCCTAGTTAATTTTATTTCGCCAATTACATCGTCTTTCCTTCACGACTTCGGCGATGTTTCAATCCTTGTCAGTGTTCACAACCTGAAGCGAGACAACTATCGTACCAGCAGCGTAGAATTATCGTACATGGGCTGTCATGGACCAGAATTATCGTACTTATCAAAATAAATACAATAAAGAGCATAACTGCCAATATTCGAACACAAAATACGAAAAACTTGTGAAGTGTAGTGTGACCATAACCGAAATATCGAAATCGAACGACGATATCGATATCATTTCTTCGCTGATTGGCAACCAATGAAATGATTGACAATTGACATATGAGTCGGCAAGACGGCACACGTTACCTAAGGAAGGAATGGGGCAATAGATAGCGCTGTGAGCAAAAAGAAAGAAAGAATCATCGCGAATTCTCAAAATTTGCATCATAATTAAGCTCTTGCACCGTATATTATTAAACTAAGTTTAATGATAAACCGAGTTTAATTTGACATTTGACAAGCGAAAATGTCAAATTAAACTCAGTTTATCATTAAACTTAGTTTAAATATACGGTGCAAGAGCCTAAATAGAAATTATCGACTATCGTACAATCTGCGTACGATAATGATGTGCTATCGTACATCGTACGTAGGCATGAAATTATCGTACATGTACGATAATTATCGTACGGTTCCGAACGCTGATACTTGTTGTCACGTTGTCACTTTTAAGGTTTCGTCGGCTACGATTCGTTTCTTTTCGTTCACTTTCTCGATAAGTATGAGTGCGTATGCTGCTCTTTAGTCTCTCTGCTTTCGATGAGGAAAGGAGCTTTATACATAATTTCAATTTTAGGTTTCTCTGGTTTCTCAAAGCGTGATACCTACTGTTGCTGGTGGTGCATAGGAAGTTTCGTCCAATTTATTCGACCGATTATTTCGTCATTTCACTTCCTCATTATTCAATCAGATAGCTAGCTTTTCTGAAATTGAGAACAAGCTGTTGCGTTCTGTGGAAGTGATTTGTTGGCATGAGAATAAAAAACAAACGGGTTTTGAATACACACCAGGTATTGCGGTATTCTTTCGTGCTAAAGTTACGGGAGTTATTTAATACGTATCAAAGCATTCAAAGAAACTGAAGCAGGTGAGTTTTTATTAAATCAAAAAATTTCTATTAATTTCTAGACAATTTTTTAAAATGTGTATTTATGTTATTCATTTTAGGTTTACGTAGTATTTACTAGAAACATTGTTAATTTTATTTAATGAAACAATGTAGTAGTTAATCAGACATAAATTTAGAATGTATCAACCTATTTTTTCATTTGCATTGTGCAGACTTTGTGGCTTAATTTAATCCCCCCCCCGAGGTTTTAAAAATAGGAAATTAGGTGAGCCTTCGGATTATGTGTGTGATCAAGTCTAGTTCATATTTTTTATTAATTTTGAGTATTCTCTGCTTTCGAACACACGTGGCTTGGAGTATAAAATTCAATGGAAAATATGGTTCATATGATTGAAAACATAATTAAATAATATCATTCAAAATTTAAAAAATTATTTGCTTCAAGTTCCAAATAGCAGTTTGAAAATTTTTGATTAATGGAATTCATTTGCTTCTTCTACTGATGGCAACGTTGCAATTTTTGAAAAACCGAATTCATTAAGATAGGTAAAAATAATTTGAAAATATATATTTCCCCAAAAAGCATAAAATCATGGAATAAATTTTGCAATGAGAACTTACCTACCTAGCGATATATGTATTTTTTTCCAGAATTCCTGTATTTTAATATTGATATCAATTTACTACAAATTATTATGCGTTAACTAGCTTATACACCACCAAATGAAAATTCTAAATTTGGCTTTTAGTTTATTTTTGAGTTGAAAGTAAAATGACAATAGACAAGCACCAGCACGTTGCAATGTTGTGAAAAAATTCCGCAATATAAACACATATTTTTATACATATTATATATATATATATATTAATATATATATATTAAATATATATATATATTATATTATTATATAATAATCTTCGAGTGCATTACGAGCGGTAAGACCTAACCGGATAATTTATCAAATGAAAAAAGAGGGTAGGTGGTTGCAGACCATAAATAGTGGCTCAATTGTTGTATTTTTTTAAATTTTGGATGCAGTGATTTACCCTACGGCCACGAGAAAAACTCATGCCAGAAAAGTCGATCCAGAGTTTGAACCTGGAATCTCACGAATGCTTGCCAACAAACGTAACCCCTTCTCCAAACTAACTCGACATAA
>JARQZK010003368.1:10000-13361 GCA_030704885.1 Cynegetis impunctata
CACTGGCCAAACACTGAAACTTTCTGTATATAATCACATGTATAACCGACTTTTCAGACCCGGCTGAAAAAGCACCCCTAGCATACCCTCAGCCCCCTCATAACGATTCTATAGTCGAACGTTACCAGTCCCGAAGCCGGGACTGACAACGTCACTTTTGGACTGAAAAGTCGGTCGAGTATACCGATTTGGGTCTGTATGTGCGGTCGAACAAATATATATATATATATATATATTTATATATATATAAATATATATATATATATATATATATATATATATATATATATATATATATAAATATATATATATATATATATATATATATATATAGGCATCAATGAATATAATAATTATAATCAACGGAATCATTTTAACCTGTTAGGAATAATAATTTCAAGTAGAGTAGGCAGAAATTGAACTCATATCTCTACTCATATTAAATAGGCGACATAGTTGCAGAATTCATTCAATGGCAAAAACTATATTCATGGCAGTGTGTGAAAGCGTCACTCTTGAAAATTTTAAGTCTTTCATCCTTTCATCTCTCTTACGCTCCCGTACAATCTGAAACAAGACTTGCAGTCTGCGAGGATTTTTTCCGCAGATCGCTAGCTTGGTATACTTTTAGTATGCTTCAGTTCATGAATTGTGCTTGATAGCCCACTCCGATACTGTGGAAACGGGCGACAGTTCGCAAAGAGCGAAGCCAAAATAGTGTCGTCTATTCCCAGTTGCGAAACACGTGTATTTTTACCAAGTAATTAAACTTCATAGAACACCGGAGGAATCGATAAATTCAATGGTAAGTATCCGAAAATTGATTCCCTTCTTATAATTATATTATAAACGTTTGATTATTTATTTCAAATTTACAATTCCTTTTATTCACTCTTAATGATAATAAAAAACTTAAAAGAATGATAATAACTTCATATACCCATGGATTAATATATAGGGGCATTCATAATATAAATTTAATTCATAGTTTATGGATTATATTAAATATTGGTAGTTCGGAATGTTTGATGAATAAAATTTTTTGTTCATGAGTCAGAAAATTTGTTAAAAATATATCAAGTTCAATCTGGCACAGTCGTGCCTTTATTATATTAGATAAATTAATCAATTAAACTTTTTAACAAATCATGAAATTGGACTACTATTTGAAATAAACCACATAGTATTAACTGCAAGACCTTTCGATATTCCATTCTATTTTTCCGATAGAAAGTCACTGGAAGATCTAAATCGTACATAAGTTTCTAAGTGATAGTGTTTCAATTATTAGGGAGTTTAACAATAAATTTTGTTTGAGTTATAGAATCTCTGTAAACACGCAAATATATACAACCATGCAAATGAATTGACGGATTTAATATTTTATGTTTTCGAATGGAAGATGCCGTTATTTAGTGAAAATCAGAAAACTATAAATTTGATTTTCAAAGTAGTTTGAGCTTTGTTAAACAGTTTTCTAGATGAAAGTTTCATCAGAGAATGATGTATACGTAACAGCGTTGAAAACTTCAGAACATTTACAGTTATTCAATATAGTCAGTTATAGGCAAATCGATCCAAAATCGAGGAATTTGGAATTATACGAATTTCACTCTTCAGTATGACATTGAGATAAAATTTGTTGGTTTTATAATTTCAAATCGAGATTAATATACATCTAACGTATTGATTACACACGAGTATCGTATAAAGCAGAGGTTTCCAAACTTTTTTTCTCATAGACCTTTTTACAAATTTTGCTGGTTCCTGTGGACCCCCTGCAGCTGTATTTCTACCATATTCTCAAAACTCGACAAAAAATGTGAAGATCAGATGTAACTATAGAAATTTGCGTTGTGGCTGAGTTTCAATCACGAATTAAGAGTTTCAAAAAAAAAAATGTGAGAATTGATTGGTTGATTAATTAATTGATTGTGCTGTGAGTCTACCTACATTGAAAGGTGAAGTCAAGCCAATATTTTAGTTTTTCACTATCGAAACCAGATAAATTTTCGTGGACCCCCGCTTACGAATTTTGAACCCCCATTTTTTTGTCACGTCAACGTAGACCCCCGTCCAGTCTCCCGTGGACCTCTGGGGGTCCTGGACCACTTTGGGAATCAATTGTATAAAGTATATTGAAGGTGCCAGGTTATTTACATCATAACTTTTTTTAACAACAGTAGCAACATTACGTTCAGCAGCATTTGAAAATAACGAAATTTTTTAACAATCTCATTGAAGTTTTATACTATATTTAAATGCGGATATAAAGTTTTATTATCATACATTGGAGTTTGTATAATAAATATAATTTATTTTCATTAAATTGAAAATACTAATATGCGGGTGAAACCAAGAAAAATGATCAAACCGAATATAATGAAAAAATTTTGGACAATGACAAAATTGTTTAATGAAAATTAGATTTTCAGTATATGTGCATGGAAAAAGTAATTTGTATCATAACCGGTATATTTAGGAGGGCCTTGAGTAGGGTTGCCATCCGTCCGGGTTTCCCCGGATTTGTCCTAGTTTAGGGGGCGTCCGGGGGTCGTCCGGACGGGGCTTTCAAAATATGTCCGGGTAAAACCCGGACAAATTTTGTGTCTGGGTGTGTGAAGCTTGAGTGTCAGTGACGGAGATGAGCTATTAAATGAAAACCAGTTGTGGTCGATTTTTTTCGAAACATCTATATTGTAAACTGCTCCAAATTGCATAGTAATATTTTTGTATACCAGCTCACAATGCGAATGTAGATTGAGTTTTTCGCTAGTGTCGCAGTAATGAAGGAAGGAGAGAAACTTGCTAAATACACATACGCTTTCTTCTCTGACCAAAATAAAGTCTAATTTTAAAGAATTGAGTTGCTCCGACTTTTACAAATTCATGTTGAAAAATAAAGATATTTTGGGAAAAATTGGCAAGTCTGAAAAATTCCAAGTTAACTTGAATTAGTAAAAAGAACTTGATCTCGTTAAAATTAAAACTTGTTACTTACTTTTGATTTAGGTATAGTTAATAAATAATTCAGATTTTTGGGTTTACCTAACCTATCTAACCGAACTAGATGACCTATCCTATAATTTACTATTACAATGTAGAATCTAGTCTATTTGATTTTTGATCTACCAAAAAATATCGTCATGAGTTAATTTTTATTTGATCATACCAAAAAAAAGAGAAAACTGTAAACTGTGTATAATAGAATTTTATCTGTTTTTTGTTTTTCTGTTTATATGGCAAACATGCAGTTTAAAGTTCAAATGAATGAAAAAATTGAACTATAAACGATGTTTTATTTTATTAAAAAAAAAATTTTATGGGGTGTCCGCGGAAAAACAAAATTTCACAGAAATGT
>JARQZK010003369.1:0-13306 GCA_030704885.1 Cynegetis impunctata
CAAAAAGTTTACTTAATTTTTGTATTCTAATAATACCAACCGGAGTATTATTTGCCATATTGCATTATAAATCATTCGTTCAATGGAACCTCATTCTTGAAAGAACATAATACGATCATTTTTTTTCGAGAACGGTACTCACTCGTCCTTGCCACAAATAATAACCTCCCACACGAAGATACCATTTTTATAAGGTGGCATTTAAATCCCTGGATGAATGCGATTCAGAAATATAGAGATTTTACACAACTGTTATCAAGGTAACCTCTCCGAGAAATTGGAATAGCATTGACCCAGTGTGGTGGAACGATGTGAGAAAAAGTGCAGTTTAATAACACGTTCGTTACGTACCTATTTAAACGTATTTACTGGGTGTACCCACCACGTGTCGATCTATAGAAGGATGCCTCTTTGTCATGAGAACTTTGTTGTCGTTCAAGACGAGCCTCGAGGTAAATTTCAACATCTAGCGAAAGCTGTACAGGTCGGCGTTCGATATAATAAAAGGTGCGTTCGGAAAGAAGATAGAATTGAATTGAAAGAGCGGATTCTTGGATTAATTAGATCTAGACTCGCTCTCACATTGTGTATTTTAGTTTGAGAAATTTTTGAGTGTCAAATCAAATCAAAAATCACCTCCTTACATTGCCTATTTTGCATTGTTCGAATATCATCTTCGTTATGGTCTTCCCTTTTGGGGTTCATGTAATTCTTCGCAACTTGAAACCATTCTCATATTGCAGAAGAGAGCAATTCGTTACATGTTTGTACTGAAAAATAGGGCTCATTGTAAACCTTATTTCAAGAAAAATGGAATTTTGACGCTTCCTTCTTCATATTTACTTGAATCTGTGTGCTTGATTCATAAGTATTTTCGTTGAATGGAATTGGCATTTACTTGGTGAAAGTTCATATTCATAACTTTATAAAGAAATAAAAAACTAACTTTTAACAGGTAGAAATAAAAATCTATTGAGTAAACGCGTTTCGTCATAACATTGACTTCATCTCGTACTAAACTATGGTATTACAAAACAATCTGTTTATACGAAAATTGAATATAACAGAGGGGTACTTAGAGAAACTAAATAACAATAAGCAATTCATTCTGAGCTATTAGTAGGTACCTACATTGAACAGATTAAGGAGAGGAGAAGGGTTTACTTCAATCTGGTCGTTAACTAAATTTCCGGAATTTTTATATTTATTTATGTATAGGGATTCCCAACAGTTGGTTTTATGGAGACTATTTTCAAATTGTAATATATTATAATTGTGATTAAAGGTATGGTTTTCTTGAATAAGATGGCATGCATAATTAGAATCAGTTTTCTGCTTAATATAGCTACGTTGGTGTTCGTGTATTCGAGTTTTGAAATTTCTAATTGTACGTCCTATATAGAATTTTTCACAATCATTACAGTCGAGTTTATAAACACCAGTACGTTCATCTCTATGAATTTTTGATTTGTTGTTTTTAATCAATTTTCCAATGCTATTATTGGTTTTATATGAAATTTTGAAATTTTGTTTTTGAAAAAACAATTTCAGGTTTTCGGAAGTTTTGCCCAAGTATGTTAAACTGCTAAATACTCTACTTTTTTCGGATATAAGTGGGTAAATTTCTGAAATTGCCATTTTGTATTTTTTCCTCTGAATGAGGCTGTCAATCATATTAGGTGAATAACCATTATTTACTGCCATTTGTTTAATTCCTCTGGAAGGTGAAAAAAATGGCAGTAAATAATGGTTATTCACCTAATATGATTGACAGCCTCATTCAGAGGAAAAAATACAAAATGGCAATTTCAGAAATTTACCCACTTATATCCGAAAAACGTAGAGTATTTAGCAGTTTAACATACTTGGCAAAACTTCCGAAAACCTGAAATTGTTTTTTCAAAAACAAAATTTCATATAAAACCAATAATAGCATTGGAAAATTGATTAAAAACAACAAATCAAAAATTCATAGAGATGAACGTACTGGTGTTTATAAACTCGACTGTAATGATTGTGAAAAATTTTATATAGGACGTACAATTAGAAATTTCAAAACTCGAATACACGAACACCAACGTAGCTATATTAAGCAGAAAACTGATTCTAATTATGCATGTCATCTTATTCTAGAAAACCATACCTTTAATCACAATTATAATATATTACAATTTGAAAATAGTCTCCATAAAACCAACTGTTGGGAATCCCTATACATAAATAAATATAAAAATTCCGGAAATTTAGTTAACGACCAGATTGAAGTAAACCCTTCTCCTCTCCTTAATCTGTTCAATGTAGGTACCTACTAATAGCTCAGAATGAATTGCTTATTGTTATTTAGTTTCTCTAAGTACCCCTCTGTTATATTCAATTTTCGTATAAATAGATTGTTTTGTAATATCATAGTTTAGTACGAGATGAAGTCAATGTTATGACGAAACGCGTTTACTCAATAGATTTTCATTTTAACCTGTGAAAAGTTAGTTTTTTATTTCTTTATAAAGTTATAAGTATTTTCATGGCGTACCCTTGGTGCCACAGCACGGGTATTCCACCAGATCTTCGGGACATCATGTTCACCTCCCTATTCTTTCCTCTGAATTAACAAAAAAGTCCATCATTTACAATTCTAGGAAAATTTACAATCACCTTCCAGAGGAAGTAAAATCTATAACATACTTGACCAATTTTCGGAAACGAACAAAATCTTATTTTCTTGTTGGCTCCGTAGTTCAGTGGTCAGTGCGTTGGGCTACTGAACAGAAGGTCGCTGGATCGAATCCCGGCCGGAACAACGAATTTATGCGGAGCCACCTCTCGGAAGGCAATGGCAAACCACCGAGCAGTATTCTGCCTAGTAAAGCCTCTCTGTAAAGACGTTCGGAACCGTCGTAAAACTGTAGGTCCCTTCTATTCGTGTATCGCTGTATCACGCACAGCACGAGTAGTTGTAGAGAGGTCGCCACGCCCTAAACCGGGTACGGCACCACAAGAAGAAGAAGAAGAAGAAGTCCTTATTACTCTATAGAGGACTACTATTCTGAGCTTTGATTGATCGATATGACCAAATTGAATAACACAGGCATCAGTTTCGATTGAGGAGGATTTGACACTCTCGGTTCTATTGTAAAGTTTGTATATATTTTGTATGGAAATGTGGTGTGATTTTTATTTCTAGGTATTGCATTGTTTAGTTTGTATATTTTTTGATTGATGTGTGTTCATTTTTATGTTTTACATTGTTTATTTACTATATTTTTCGCTTTGTCAAGAAAGTGTATGACTTTAAGACAATGGAGCATATTTTGATTTGATTCAATTTGATTTATTCGATAAAACAAAAAGTGAATACGAAGTTCTGATAGCGAAGCAGGTCGAGATGCGATTCGAACGGAATAGTCTCCGCGAAATGCAGCGCGTTAGAGGAAAAGAGTTTGAATCCACAAAAGATGGTGTTTCAACATGAATCTTATCCACTTCCCAAATTTCCAACCTCTTACTCAATCTGCAGAAGCTGTGGAGTTTAGCAAAATTTGGAAAACCACGGATTTTGAGTTGAATATTATTGTATACATGGCGAACAAATTTATTTTCTCTGACTTCTACGATTAATTCAATTAACGGATATTATGATGAAAGAAAAAAATCTGCCAAGTGCGAGTCGGACTCGCGCACGAAGGGTTCCCTACCATTGACTATGCCCCCCTTAATTATTTATTTTATTTTAATTTTATTGTTTATTATCAAAGTAAATATACAGGGTTGCGATAAAGTATGGAACCAAGTAAATATCTTTCGAACGAAAAGGAGAATATTTATGAAATTTTGTAGGTAAGTCCAATGGCGCAAAATGCATCTGATGTATAAATTTTTGTTGATAATATACTTCCGGTTGTACCGGAAATAGACCCTAAGTCGCTTTTTTTAAATGGGACACCCTATATATTATTACATTTTTGGATTCTACTTAAGATTCTAGGCAGATTCTATGCATCATGTCCTATACCTAAGTCCAAGCGTTTTTGACATATTTAGGTTTTTATGTCAAAAACGACGATTGTAAGCCCTAATATAATTATCAATTGTTCCTATAAGCAAGCCTTTTTTACTTACTTTGGGTTAGATTCCTTGTTGAATAGGACCTACTTTAATACATTTTGTATAATATTTGGATAACTAATCATACAGAGTGTTCAAAAAATAAGATCTAAAATGAGATTGAGAAAACTGACAAAAATCAATTTTTTCAAATGGAAACCCCCCATTTTTCTCATTTTGTAGTATTAAGCATTTAAAAAGAAGTTTTCTATAATTCGTTCAATAGTATTTGGTGATGGTTTTTGTTTATGAGGATATCGGGTCGCAAATGTATCACATGTTCTTGAAATAACTTTATCACATCGTCTATAAATAATGAATAAGTTTAAATAATCTTCGTTTGTATAATTTTACCGGGGTGCCATTACGATGATTTGAAATGTCAAATACGATCGTGGTTATCCTAGATCTAATTGTTTAACGATTAAATGCAAAATCGCTATATAAAAATATTAAATTGGCAATATTTCGAAAACTTCAAATTTTAGTTATAGATAACCTTATACAAAGTTAACTTCTTTTTCTTCTTTTTGAATGCTTAATACTACAAAATAAGAAAAATGGGGGGTTTCCATTTGAAAAAATTGATTTTTGTCAGTTTTCTCAATCTTATTTTTTGAACACTCTGTATGATCAGTTATCCAAATATTATACAAAATGTATTAAAGTAGGTCCTATTCAACAAGGAATCTAACCCAAAGTAAGCAAAAAAGGCTTGCTTATAGGAACAATTGATAATTATATTAGGGCTTGCAATCGTCGTTTTTGACATAAAAACCTAAATATGTCAAAAACGCTTAGACTTAGGTATAGGACATGATGCATAGAATCTGCCTAGAATTTTAAGTAGAATCCAAAAATGTAATAATATATAGGGTGTCCCATTTAAAATAAGCGACTTAGGGTCTATTTCCGGTACAACCGGAAGTATATTATCAACAAAAATTTATACATCAGATGCATTTTGCGCCATTGGACTTACCTGCAAAATTTCATAAATATTCTCCTTTTCGTTCGAAAGATATTTACTTGGTTCCATACTTTATCGCAGCCCTGTATAATTATGTATTTTGTGAATACTTCAAGTGCCTACTTGTTACCTTTTATTGACGTCGAGCAAAAATAGGCAAAAAATGGCGTTTTTTGTATGAGAGTCCCCCTTAAATATTTAGGTTATTTTAATTTTATTATTTATTATTAAAGTAAAAATACAACTGAGTATTTTGTAAATATTTCTAGTGCCCACCTGTTGCCATTATTGATTTGCAAAAAAGCAAAAAAATCGTTTTTTGTATGGGAGCCCCCTTAAATATTCATTTTATTTTGTTAGATAGAAATACATAATTTGTGAAAATTTCAACTTTTTTTTTTTTTTTAAGAGGTGGGACGTGTGCCCTCTCACACCGCCCGACCCCCTTACAATTTGGCTTCGTCATCTATGGACATTAGCCATCAAATTACTAAATGAGGGGAACCACTGAAAACTCAGAACGCACACAAACACCCAGGAATACGGTGGGAATCGAACCCACCAACTCCGTCAACGAAGACGGCATAGCGCTACCTATGACCTCTCCGCCACGGAGCCTCAAAATTTCAACTGTTTAGTTATCGTGGTTCTTAAGATACGGCCTGGAGATGGACAGACGGACAGACAGCGAAGTCTTAGTAATAAGGTTACGTTTTTACCCTTTGCGTACGGAGCCCTAAAAATGGACAATCTCTGTTATACCATCTAAATTGACGCAAGAGATGTTTCATATTCGAAGTACACTATCATTCATCACGAAGACACGTTGTGCATTGAAACTTTCGCTCCAAAAAACCTCCTAGATATCACCGACATTGTCATGTCCCTGACGATCGTCTCGTAAAATTCGAAACGTCGAAAACGAAAAGTGTAGGAAACGTTCGTCCACTTTCTTTCACTCGGTCACCGGTCGAAAAGGAAAGTATCTTCATAGAGAGCACGTGACGACTGTCCTCGTCTTAAAAAAACGATCGACTCGACGTCGCTGCGGGCCAGAGCTCATAAACAATTGGATTGATATTTCCGATTATGACGGCATCGATGGTAATAGCTCGGCGATAATTCGAGAATACTTTCTCCAGATAGAGCGGCGCGTTGCAGGTCCGGACTGTGTCAAATATGTGGTCGTAGTGACCAATCGGAAAGTATCTCGTGGTCCATCAAAATACTGTACCGGAACCGTTCTTATTCTTTAAATTGCCTTATGTTATTCAGAATTGACACCCAACATGACTGGTGAATTTTCAATTTTTAAATAAATATTTCGTAATTTTCCAAAGATAGTCATTGTCGTAATTATTCATTGATTTTTGTTTATTTATGAAAGCATAAGTTCAAAATAAGATATACTGCTCAAATAATTTAGATTTTCAAGGATTAACTTTTTTTTTTGATAAATATATTTTGGATATAAAATTAAAATGAAGAATCCTGAAGGTGGATAATGCATTTAGAAAATTTCGGTGATTCATTGCACGTTAGCTATATTATTTAGAATGAACAACTGAAATTATTCACTAAATTTATTTATTGCAAAAGTTGCCAAAATGATTCGAAGGATACTTAACTATTTATTAAACTTTCTGAGAAGAAAAGTATTTAATATTGAACAAAATTGAAGATAGTTCTAACTAAATGATGATTTCTTGATGAAGATGAAAGTACAATAAATACATTATTTTATCTAAAGTTTATATTATTGTTTATTTATAATTCTTCTACCAACTTTAAAAATGATACTGACTACTTTAGACTATTGGCCAATTTTGTTTAGATGACATTGAAAAGCGGAATGGTCCATCTGCAACTTTCCCAATGGAAAATAAATCGTATAAGTTTCACTCGCATAAATTAAAACGAACCCACACCGTGAAATTTCTACACGAGATTCTATGAGTAAACAAGATTTTGCCGGAAGTGTTAATTCCGGACTAAAATAGACATCACAATGTAAAATCTTTTTATTCCACCTAAAGAATAATTTGTAAACACCCGCATTCATTTATATAACCTCCAATCCAATATATTTCATGAGAAAAATATGTGTTTTAGATAACACCGTAGTTTCGTTCTTATTAGAAATCTTCAATGTCATAACCTTGAAAATTAAACGGAGAAATTCACGATAGATATATTATGATATCATCTTCTTTCAATTTTCTTGAGTTTTTTTCATGAAAGGTGATATTTTGTCCTATGATATTAAAAGGTTCGTGTTCTCTCCTTGCAGAGAGATTGGGGGAATTCAGATTTTAATCATATACTTCTAATATTTCAGATCATCTATCTCGAAAGGCACCTCGACGTGTCTAGCCCGATCATACCTTACGATCTAGAAGGCTTGAAAACTTGCAAGAATATTCTGCGTTGGCAAATTTTACATAAGATCAAGTAAAAATAAAATCATATAGCATTGGAAAATTGATTAAAAACAACAAATCAAAAATTCATAGAGATCAACGTACTGGTGTTTATAAACTCGACTGTAACGATTGTGAAAAATTCTATATAGGGCGTACAATTAGAAATTTCAAAACTCGAACACCAACGTAGCTATATTAAGCAGAAAACTGATTCTAATTATGCGTGCTATCTTATTCAAGAAAACCATACCTTTAATCACAATTATAATATATTACAATTTGAAAATAGTCGCTATAAAACCAACTATTGGGAATCCTATTCATCAATAAATATAAAAATTCCGGAAATTTAGTTAACGACCAGATTGAAGTAAACCCTTCTCCTCTCCTTAATCTGTTCAATGTAGGTACCTACTAATAGCTCTGAATGAATTGCTTATTGTTATTTAGTTTCTCTAAGAACCCCTCTGTTATATTCAATTTTCGTATAAATAGATTGTTTAGTAATACCATACTTTAGTACGAGATGAAGTCAATGTTATGACGAAACGCGTTCATTTTTAGCTTTTCACTTTATTTGGCGGTGAGTTAGGCCAAATGCTTCACGGCACCCCTGTGAAATGACCACGGAAGTTAGGGACACATTTTATTTCAAAGCGATCAGTCCCCTCTTTCAGAGTTCTTGATTTCTCGTTTCTATCAAATCAAATCAAAATATGCTTTATTGTCTTAAAATTATAAACTTTATTGACGAAGCGAAAAATATAGGAATTAAAACATAAAAATAAACACACATCAATCAAAAAATATACAAACTATCAAGAAAATAAGATTTTGTTCGTTTCCGAAAATTGGCCAAGTATGTTATAGATTTTACTTCCTCTGGAAGGTGATTGTAAATTTTCCTAGAATTGTGAATGATGGACTTTTTTGTTAATTTATAGGAAGGAATAGGGAGGTGAACATGATGTCCCGAAGATCTGGTGGAATACCCGTGATGTGGCACCAAGGGTACGGCCTGAAAATACTTATGAATCAAAGATATGCACATAATAACATTTTAAAACATTGATTAGATTAATATTTGTTAAATTGATTACACTGTCTGGTATAAGGTGATTGCAAATTTTCTTAACATTCTACAGAATGAATTGAATATCATAATTTTCCGCTAGTTTTTGTTATACAATTTTCGTCACATGCACGAAATAACTCCCACGAAATTCCACATACCTAGAGCTAAGATGCTGAATATAAAAATAATAAACATTCCTTAACCATCCTAACGTAAAGTCGTATTAATCCATTTTTAGAACGAAGTTCCTTATCGTTCGTTGCGAAAGGGGGCTAGACGGAAAAAATTAAGACCAAAAGTTGTAACGACACTTTTTGCTCGCGTTTCTTTTTTGCGTGCTCGTGTTTCTTTGTCTGTCTCTCTCTCATAGAAAGCAAGCCAGCAGTGGGACTCCGTGCACTATAGTATTCTACCTGTCGCTGTCTATAATAATATAATATAATCGCGCTTGACGGCACTCTGTGTTACAATCGCCTTCTCTTCGGGTATTTCCGGAATTTGTAGAGTAATTTGTTATTTTAAAAGTGGCAATACTGATATTTTCATTTGATAACCGTCAATTTTATGTGTGTCATTTCTATTTTTGTGATTTTGTTGATTTCTTTGCTTCAAATTGCGACTAAAGGCGAGTTCAAACAACTTTATAACTTTAATTTTCATAATTATTATTGACGAATGTCTCGCTGTCTCGTCTAAAAAAATACTTAAAATTATTACGAACATTATTTTCCAATCCCAATTCATGTACAGCCTCATCTCCTGCAATAGAATTTTTTCCCATAATTGTTAGCAGTCTTCTCTAAATCCGACAAAAAAAAATTTTGGTCCTCCCAACAGTTTTGTTTATTATTTTGGTAATCATTAAAATTAGTTTAAATTATTCATCTAGCTCTATAGTTTAATAAATAGCTATCGTCGCCATTCAACAACTTTTATATAAAAATGCGACGATCAAACATATCTTTCACTAAAGTTATTAATTTTATCAGTATTTCAGACACATTATTTTTATTTATAATTCAAAAACATTATAATAAAAGTTTCTTCGATAGCTGATGATAATAGGTATTTATTTGGTACAACTTAAAAAGTTCCCCATAAGTAAAATATAAAATAATATAAATATTTTCGTGTGATCTGGGTAATAATACAACAGTATTACTCTTTTTTCTCTATCCTTCTACCGATTTTTTACCAAAACCTAAACTGTTTAGTATTTGAGGAACCGTTTGCCACAGTACATTTCCCTTGTCTTTTCCCGCTACTCTACTGAACTTATTGGTTATTAATTGTGGCTTTTCGTCATACACATTCAGCAATAATTGTACCTAATATCAACAGACCTGTCTGTTGATATTGGACTAAATAGCACGTAATTAATAACTGAAGACGGCCACAGCCGCAATGAGAAATTTTTGAAAAAAAGATAAATAGTTCCCTATTACTATTATTATTATTATTATTCTTTGACCCTTCAAAATCAAAACAATTTGAACCTATTTCGAACATTACGTGGGTAAAGGTTTCTGTGGTTTCCCTTACCATCTAATAATAACAGATTTGAATGTTAATATTGGACTGAATAGCACGTAATAAATAACAAAGAACGGCCACAGCCGAAAAATTTTAGTGAAACATAGTAGTCTTTTTCTATTCAAATTTTTTCAAATCAATAAATGTCAAAGAAATTTCAATTTTTTCAAAAGTTTTGATAAAGCTAGGAATGTCGTGGCGAAATTTCAACTTTTTAATAAAATCGAGTTTTTTAAGATTCAACAAGCCTGTTATTGCTAATAATTATCAAGAGATTATATATATATATATATATATATATATATATATATATATATATATATATATATATATATATATATAGTTTTTTCAAGACATTTAAATAAAATAGAATCCCAAACATATGTTTCCTACTTCAGTTACCACAAGCCAATCATTACTAAAATTGAGCCTACTGGTTAAGTTTGTATTACATAATATATTTGTTAATAATAAAAAAAATATTATTATAACTTAAAAAAAATAAAATTTCATTACAATTCCTTCACTAATTAATCGTTCCATCCGGGTGTCCCTTGACATCTCTCAATTTTTATTTTATCTCAATTTTTCCATTTAATCCGATCCTGCCTTGGCCAGCTTCACTTTCATATCAAGTTCAGATCGGAATCTCGGAATGAAGTGCATTGGAATACACGCGATTCGTAACAATTTCACCGTACTTTATTAACGACTAACGACGTGATAGAACATCTTTTTCAATGGATCGGTAGAAAGTATTCCGTCTCTTATCGAAGTCGTAAAATTAACGATGTAGACTTGTATATCCATATCAAAAACCGTTTTATTATTGTAACTCGGATAGGAATTAATTGATCCGCGATATATAAGTGGATATTTAACGTTAATTTGTTGTATGTGTGTATTCTTATGACATGAGTGACTCTCAGGATTGAATGGGTTATCCATATCAAAAACCGTTTTATTATCGTATAGATCAGTCAGTTGACATGATCAATTCATAATAATTCCAAAAGTTTTTAAACTTTAATGTAGGGTCGGGAAAGAGATAAAAACAAACTATGAAATTTTGCAATCTTTTCCGAAGTCCGGAACATTGTTAAAATTGCAATAACTTTGAATTTTGCTTTATGCTTGTGAAAAAATTCCAAAAGTTCTGCAAACTTAACAGTTACTTCGGAAAAATATACCGAACAGTTGTATAAATTTGCAACCTTTTACGTTGACCGGAACATGTCTATTTATAATTGTTTTGATTCGTGGTAATTTTTTCGAGCAAGATGGTCTCGAAATAATTAAAAAAGTTTTGAAACTTCGTTAAAAATTTAGAAAACATCATTTCCAATGCATTTGCAAATTTGCAACCTTGTACGCGGTCCAGAAGTTCCGGACCGCGTACAAGGTTGCAAATTTGGAAATGCATCAGATTAGATATTTTCTGAATTTGCAACCAAGTTTCAAAACTTTAGTAATTATTTCGAGGCCATCTTGCTCGAAAAAATTACCACGAATTAAAAAAATTATAAATAAACATGTTCCGGTCAACGTAGAAGGTTGCAAATTTATACAACTGTTCGGTATATTTTTCCGAAGTAACTGTTAAGTTTGCAGAACTTTTGGAATTTTTTTTGGTCAGTTTATAGAAGAAACACGTTAATTTTCAATAAAAAAAAATGTTCCGTACCCTTAAATTGGTTGCAAATTTGATACGTGATATGAAATAATGGGCAAAGGTAAATTGAGTCCCGTCTACCTGAATTAAGAAAGGTCAAGAAATTTAGATGGTCCAATTGAGTCCCGGGTCACTTAAATCTTTCTAATCCTTCTAATCCTTCTGATATGCATATTTCGGGAATTCCTAATTACTTTTTAAATCTATATACCAAATAATATTTTTATTACCTATGAACGAAGGATTTCATTGGTTAGACATCTATGGATATCATATATAATAAGGGTTTTCTAAAAAAGGTTTAATATAGTTTGTTTAATTTGTACCTACCTATTCGGTGTTAGTTAGTTTGTCAAAATGAGTTCTGTGAAAGTTGTACTAAGTGAAAGAGGGAAACAACTGATTGTGTTGGATGGCTTCAAATATCGTTTCCATAAGATGTTAAAAAATAATGCCAAACGTTGGATTTGTTGTGCACAGACAAAAGAAAAATGCAAGGCATTTTTAAAAACTGAAGGTGCTGACAACATAGTAACAGAAATTATGGATAACCACAACCATACAGTAAACGAAGAGGTACTTAATCGCAAAATTTTAAGTAACTCTTTAAAGCGAAAGGCCGTAGAAGATGTTAGTGAACGCCCGATGAAAATTATACATAAGGAGTGACGAAATGGCGATATTAATACCTTGACAACCGAGGATGTGAGATTGGTCAGAAAAAATATGTACCTATAATCCTCGACGATCTGTTTTGCCTAAATTACCAAAAAATATGGAAGAAACTCATGCAATATTAAAAACATTCCCAGTGAAAACCAATACAGGCGAAGAGTTCCTAATGGTAAACGATGTAGAAAATCAGATAATTATGTTTTCCTGCAAGACCAACCTAGAATTTTTAGCAGATTTAGAAACTATTTATATAGATGGAACTTTTGAATACTGTCCGAAGTTCTTTCTGCAAATGTTCTCCATTCATGGTTTAAAAGACGACCATTACATACCATTGGTTTTCTTTTTATTGGCAAATGCAATAAAATACTTACTTTACGAAAAGTATTTGCTGATTTTGAAGAAGCAATTCATCAAAGTGTTACTGAGGTTTGGAGTGATGTTTCATTGAAGGGCTGCCGTTTTCATTTAGGACAGTCTTGGTAAGTAATTTTATTTGACATTAAATATTTTGCAAATTTTAGATGAAATAAATTTTAAAAAATTTTCAAGGTGGCGCAAAATTCAAGCACTAGGCTTATCATCCTAATGCCCGCCATATACGCTACGGTAGACCGGATAGGAAACCTGTGCAGGTATACCTGCGCAGGTCTGTGTACGTACAAAAAATGCAAATACTATTTCCACATACGCTCCGGTGTACCTGCGCAGGTATACCTGCGCAGGTAGACCTCTCCGGTCTACCGTAGCGTATGTGGCGGGCATTATACAAAGACAAAGACAGTGACGTGGGTAAATATTTAACGTACTGCTTTGCAATGCCATTTCTCAACCCAGAAGATGTAGGAGATTGTTTT
>JARQZK010003370.1:0-13255 GCA_030704885.1 Cynegetis impunctata
GTGTGAGTAATATGTAGTTTCACCATAGTTTCTAAACGATATAGAAAATTGAGTTTCCGAATCACTACATATTAATCACATCAAAGGAAACCATTATGCTTTTCACGCGTCGAATGAAACAGAATCGTCCTGAAGCAATTAATGTTTCGCAAATATTGATTCATTGCAGAGTAATCACGAAATTATATGCGCGGTATGGCAAATAGGTTTCGAGATATTGCTACATAAATATCAAAATATTCGAAAAATTATGGTAAACACACTCATGGCCATAATCAACATTATTTTTAAAGAGAAAGATTTTAGACCGTTGTTCGGAGTCAGCAGCTTAGCATGTAATAACTGATTTATGATAAGACAGGCCTAAGAAATTCGAGTTATAGAACAGAAGGAACCTGTTTATATAATGCATTATATATATCGTTAATTTATTCATAGATTAAATTGCCATTCTTCTATCAGTGTAAATAAAATAACCAAAAGTTGGAAGTTTATCCCACATAAGAAACATTTACACTCATTCGAGGAAATGTATGCAGTGATATATTACGGTAATATCTCATAAAGGAAATATACAGATGACTACATAATAGGAAACATAATAAGAATACATATGTATATATATATATATATATATATATATATATATATATATATATATATATATATATATATATATATATATATATATATATATATATATATATATATATATATATATATATATATATATATTAATATATATATACATATATATATATATATATTATATTATATATATATATATATACTATATATATATATATATATATATATATATATGTATATATATATATATATATATACCTAAATCTATACATATATATATATATATATATATATATATATATATATATATATATATATATATATATATAAAGGGTGAACCTTCTGATTGATGATTTCTCTTTGAAATTGCTGATAAAGCTACTGTTTATATGCTAGTTGCTGTCATATGACAATAGATGTCGTAAAAATTGCCGCAGCGAGAGTTTGCGTTTAAAGATTAAAAGATCACATTAATGTATTGAAAATAAATTTGGTAGCAAAATTTGAAGAAGGAAAAAATGGTTTAATTCTTTTCGTGTTTTCAACTTGGAGCGAATTATTTCGACCACTGAAATGTGAAGAGATCTACTAGAGACTTTCCTGAATCACTAGTTGTAATTTCATTCTCACTTATGTTTTATACCTTATGAATTTCTTGTATATTGTACTTTGAATTAATTCAGAATTTAACACGGAATTTCGGGAGTATCATTTTAAAGAGACCCGACATTCAACGGCATCGTGTAAACAGTCACCGCCGAACCTGCTGTCAGTCCTTTGACTTGCATTTAAAATATCACCAGCGAAGTGAGCGTATTACAGTGGTAAGGGCATGAGCAGCAGCTGCAAAAAAAAATTGGCAAATTCCGCGCGTTAATTCCTCCCTGAAGTATGCGCCAAGGAGGCGGGCTTTGAGTTTTGGGGATCAACTCCTTCAGCCAGATACATCTGTACATACAAGTGCTTAAGGATGGGTGAGAGAGGATATTTATGGAAGATGGGAAGTGTGGGTATGGTTCAGAGAGTAATACTAGCCCATCATTCGCCTTGTAAGTATGCAAACAGTGACTTACTGAATGCCATGAGGAAACCAGCGTACCTAAGTAATTGGCTAACTAGCTTGGTCACAGCCTATTTATATAATTATACTGCCAATGCCAAATTCCCTGGTCGCTGCTAATTGCACAAAATAAGTAACAACGGTATATAAGTAACATGCGCGATGCAGAATTAATGTCCCCAAACTGACTGATAACACGGTCACCAAACGTAGTGTGCAAAAAAAAACATAGGTACTAAGTAACAAGCTGTGGATTTTTTGGAGTTATTTTAAAATGAAATTTTTGAAAATTTCTTATTTAATATACTTATATATATGTATATATATATATATATATATATATATATATATATATATATATATATATATATATATATATATGTATATATATTTTTTGATAATTTTGTAACTGACCTAATTTATTAATTAAATAGTATTTTACTGGTATGAGGTCATATTAAACTGAGGTTTATTAAAAATATAACACTTTTTACATGTATAACGCGTTTCGGCCGTCCAGCCATTCTCAAATACAAACATATACTAAATTATAATATTCAAAGTGAATTATGCCAGGTTGTACAAAAAATCGGTTCTGTTATCGGTTCGTCGATTGAATCTTCTCGGAGTGTGTATATCTTTTTTCCTTTTCCCTGCTTCTTTCTTCCTAATATTATGTCTCACGTAAAATATTATGATATATTTTACCAAATTCTTGGATGTCAGTTCTTGAATTTATTGTTCTCGTTTCTTCCTTTTGAATATTTATCATTTTTAAAATACATCTTTTATAATGGTTTTTTTCTTCTGTCAGAATTTCGGGGTTATTTAGGTCAAATTGGTGTATTTTTTCAATTGCATGTTTGGCCAATGCAGTACATTTTTTGTTTGTCTGGATGGAATATTTATGTTCATACATTCGTTTATGCAGATATTGTTTTGTGTTTCCTATATAACAAGCATCACATTCTTTGCAATTTACCTTATATACGGTGTGCGTTTTATCTTTGTTATTTATTTTAGGTTTAAATTTAGTGAATACTTTGGTTGTGGAGTTATTTGGACGATTGCATACTTTAATGTCATACTTTTTTAACATATTATTTATCTTCTCAGATAGTGTAGGTATATATTCCATACTAACATAATTGTCATGATTGTCTTGTGTGTCTCTATTTCTTTCGCTATTATAAATTTGATTTAGACCTGAAAACTTGAATAAAATAAAAAACGTATTGACTAATAATGACTATCCAAGTGAATTTTATGAGCCGATAATCAAGAAAAGAATTCATCAAATTTATAATAGCGAAAGAAATAGAGACACACAAGACAATCATGACAATTATGTTAGTATGGAATATATACCTCAACTATCTGAGAAAATAAATAATATGTTAAAAAAGTATGACATTAAAGTATGCAATCGTCCAAATAATTCCACAACCAAAGTATTCACTAAATTTAAACCTAAAATAAATAACAAAGATAAAACGCACACCGTATATAAGGTAAATTGCAAAGAATGTGATGCTTGTTATATAGGAAACACAAAACAATATCTGCATAAACGAATGTATGAACATAAATATTCCATCCAGACAAACAAAAAATGTACTGCATTGGCCAAACATGCAATTGAAAAAATACACCAATTTGACCTAAATAACCCCGAAATTCTGACAGAAGAAAAAAACCATTATAAAAGATGTATTTTAGAAATGATAAATATTCAAAAGGAAGAAACGAGAACAATAAATTCAAGAACTGACATCGAAGAATTTGGTAAAATATATCATAATATTTTACGTGAGACATAATATTAGGAAGAAAGAAGCAGGGAAAAGGAAAAAAGATATACACACTCCGAGAAGATTCAATCGACGAACCGATAACAGAACCGATTTTTTGTACAACCTGGCATAATTCACTTTGAATATTATAATTTAGTATATGTTTGTATTTGAGAATGGCTGGACGGCCGAAACGCGTTATACATGTAAAAAGTGTTATATTTTTAATAAACCTCAGTTTAATATGACCTCATACCAGTAAAATATTATTTAATATATATATATATATATATATATATATATATATATATATATATATATATATATTTATATATATATATATATCAATATATATATATATGTATATATATATATATGTATATATATATATATATATATATATATATATATATATATATATATATATATATATATATATACTGGCTAGTTGAGGAAAAATGTATTTATAAATTTTGAGGTTGCAGTCAGAATAATTGTTGGGCTAGGTTAAAGAATACTCTTTGTCATGTGGTCGAGCTTTCGGAAATGGTTATTTCCTTTATCAAGACATTGAATTAACAAAATTTATATAACCTCGAGTAAATGTCTTTATAAAGGAAATAACCATTTCCGAAAGCTCGACCATATGACAAAGAGTATTCATTAACCTAGACAAACAATTATTCTGACTGCAACCTCAAAATTTATAAATACATTATATATATATATATATATATATATATATATATATATATATATATATATATATATCGATATATCGATATGTCTTCATAATTTAAAGATTTTCATTCTAAGTGCAATAAAATAACAAAATAAAATAACAACTATTCTTGCAAACTTTTCCTAGTTACTACTATTGTTCGCAACCAGAACAAGAGGTTACATCTATCACGAATATTGAATAATGAATGAAAGTTTTGAACATGTGAAGAAACGTAATGAAGGAAATAATTAAATCTAAATACGATTCTTTTTAATGTTCACCTTTGCATAACATTCATGATGAATAAAATATCTGCAAGCATGTGTTTTCAATTTCAATAGGGCATTGTAACTACATATAATGCTATTCTTCTGTGATAAATGAAAGAAAGGCGAAAAAATATAAGAAAGCGCTGTCTGTTAAAATTTACAATCGACTGTCACAACGATTTTGCAAACATCCTCTCAAAACTGTAACGCATTAATTGAATTGATGTGAGAAGCAGTCAAAACCAGAAAAAAAAGAATATTCATTCATGAAATATGAAACCCATCAAGATCTTTAGCGAATACAGTATTGGATGGGGATAAAGTGAAAATAATCTTGCAGCTCATATTGTTGCTGGAAGTAAATGACATAGGATACTCATTTCCGGATGCTCTTAGCTTTGTACCGTTGCATGTGAATGCGATAAATTAAAAACGGGTGAGCAGCAGAGCTCCGTCAATAAGGTTTTATTTGAAGTGCATCGTATTCAGATGCGATTGGAACAGAATGAATTATAGTTTGAGAATCCAAGCCTTAATAGCAAACCGAAATAAAAATTCATCTGTCTGCACAATTTTATTATAAAACGTTATTCAGAAAAACTTATTTAAATTTTTAAACTACGTTTTTGGAGATTATTGGAGTTTACTCCTTAAGAAACGCTTTTTATATCTACCTCGCGGTATAGAAATTTTATGAGGAGTAAAATCGAGCGTTAACTAAAAGTAAAATGTTACGTTCCATTGCGCAACGTACTATGCGCACCTTTCACTCGATTATTAGTATACCGCCGCATATTAGTAAACCGGCAACAGTTGATGCATGTTTAGTTATTTATATCTAGAGATACTCATTTTTGTGAACAATAATAGTTATTAACGTAACAAGGCCGATATGTAGCAAATAACGGATGAGGTTGGATATTGTAATCCGAGGCGCAGCCGAGGATTATAACTAACCGAATCCGTTATTTGCATATCGGCCGGGTGTCGTTAAAATTTCGTAATCCCGTTGAAAGATTACATTTTGATTCCGAAGAAAGAAAAAACCCCGTACCCTCGCAATTCTAAAGAAAAATCCCAACGTCGTGCACTCTGTTGTCATGGAACAGTTTGACAGTTTTATAAACAACGTCAGTTTTTTGTGTTTTCAAGTTCGTTTTAACGACGACCATGGATGAAATTGAGGAACAAAATCAAATTCCTTCAGAAATATTGGGAGAATCATGTGCAGTGCAGCGAGTGTTGAGCCGAAAATAACTCAAGAGCGATATCAAAAAGAATATGAAAATTTTGAAATGTGGCGTAAAAGCAAGAATCTAAAGGTGGTTAATGAAGATGTATTATTAGCCTATGTGAAAAGAAAATCAGAGGTTTATTCTCCCATTTCGCTGTGGACCAAGATTTTAATGTTGTTATTGTAAGCAGAATGATGTTTTGAAATAAATATTTGAACAAGTGATTTCTTAACGGCCGCCGGCCGTTATGAAATTATAACGGCAGGCGGCAGTTAACACTGACTTTTCAATTGTCATCTGAATACCGTTAAATCAAAATAACAGTATGGGATTACGAAAACAAAATTAATGAGTGATTGAACTTAATGAAATATTGAAAGATATAAAAAAACTGCTTTGAATGATAAGGAATAACGAAGAAGCAGAATCTGAAAAACTCGTATATGAAGTTTATTTTATTATTATTATTATTAATATAATTAACGAACAGCTGTCCTATATTTAATGTATGCATACATGGCTTTTTGATTAATTGCATATATCTTTTATATTTTATATTATATTACTGAAATCATTGTTGGAGTTTACGCCTTATATATTAGGGAATACCGGCAACAGTTGATGCATGTATACAATGTATAGGTATATATGATACAACATATACAATAGTAACCTTACCGTCGATATGCATTTTGATTTTAGAGTATAGTTTATTTTTTTTCCGCAAACGTCAAAAAATGATGACTTTTTTAACCTCACTTCTCAAATTTGAAGTTTGATTTCACAGACGTTCTTTTGTTTTTACTTTTTTGTCCGGTCGTGAGCGTGCAAAAAAGTACTTTTTTCTGTACTCTCACGGTAATATCAAGAACGTCGGGCAGCGTACAGTTGGGTTCCGAATCCGACATAATGAAATCTGTAAGAAAAATGTCATATATTTTAATACAACAAGTTATTTCTTACTTCTCGGGTACTTACTAAAAACGCACAGTCCTATAATGCGTAGATAAGTGACTTTAAATGTTTCTGACAATTATTTTTTTGAATTGTCAAATTTGTGTTGCCTTGACATCTACAAAACCAGTAAGCAACGCAATCTAGTTTTACGTTTCTTCACATCTAATCCTAAAGACTGGAGTAAACTCAAGTCGTGCATCGGAGCTGACACAAAATTTTTTTTTGCCAGCCGTTGCACGAGAAGCTTATTGCTAATCTGCGTTTTTGTAGTATTTTAGATGCTACATCTCAGGCCTGAAGTAAAAAGAAGAAACAGAATTTTTTTCTTCATGTTTCCTAAACTAGGTTTAAAAATAAGGAAGGTATTTTGTTGTCAAGTGTGGTGAATGTATATTTTCTACGAATAAAATATAATATGATTATAAAAAAGGGGGCCAAACTCGTGATAACTAAGGTGAATGCATATTTTCATTTTCGTGAATTTTGCCTTTATGAGTTAACCTTGTGCATTTTCTATTAGGGGATAAACTATAAATCCACGGTTTCAGTTCTGAAGGCAAAATTTGTTACCAACTAGAGAGAATAACTGGCAAAAGAAATATCTGTAAGATAACTATTTTTGATTCAATAAAACACTCCATGACAATAATACACTTTTTCATAGTTTCAGCAGTGTAAGCAAACAGTTTTGAAATGAATATCTGCTGGGTTACTGGTACGTAGGTGCACTGAAAGAGGAATTGCGGTATTTTTTTGTTAACAAAGTCTACATTTTCATATTCCAGTTCACCTTAAATTTCCCCTAAGACTAAAAGGGATGTAGGCTTGTATAACCTATATGTTTAAAAAAGGAAATTTCATCCATATCATCATAATAGTGTGTTCGTGTATGGCGCTCCCGAGGAGAATTATTATATTCCAGGAGTTCTAGAACGTCAAGTCGACGTTATAGATATGAAGAAAATGGTTACCAAAAATTTTCAAACGCAAATTCTAGTTTCAGCCGGAAGAAAATAATACTTCAAATTTTAAAGGGAAAAAATTTTCTTTTCGAATAACTTTTTTTTTGGTGCAAGCAAAAATGTTCAATTAAACTCGGCTAGGTATTAAACTGTTCAATAATATATGAAGCAAAAGCCTAATAATCATTCAAAAATTAATTTACATATGGAAGTAATGAGATTAAAATTATCCAATTTAACGGCCCGTTTGAAGAAGATGGTGGTATTGGAGGTGGGTATAATTGACAGCAGATAGCAGGGCAATATGCGGGGAATCTGTATAGTTAAGTTCTGAGTTTCTGGATTGTCTCTTCACAAAAATACACAACATTTTTCTGATAAGAACTCATAAAAGTAGGTTTTTTAACCTACTTTTATGAGCCAATTCACCTGCCGGCAATCGCTCTCATTTGTATCCATCTAAAAGCCATGCCCGATCCAAAGATAACAAAAACTGCATGAAAAAGTGTCTCCAAGACAGTAAAAATTGTGCGATACCGTGCGATACAGAAAAATTGAACGTTCGAATGGTGCGTCATACCATTAGAAAGGCCTTGCCAAGACCTATCAAACCAGGGCCGTAGCCAAGTGGGCGCCAGAGGGGCCTGAGCCCCCTCTGGAATTATTTAAGTCCCCTCTAGAAAGGATACCAGAATTATTACAAACCAAAAATGTTTATATTTGCGTTGAAACATAAAACTAGCTTAGTTACAAACAAATCTACCTAATTGTAAAACTGACCCGCAAAACATGTTGACGTTTTTATCCTAGAATAAAATAGCGACAAACGAGCGGCTACTACTGCTACTGGTGAAAAATTCCTGCAATGAGCCGATAAAATTTAAAAAAGCGTAATTTTTTTAAAATTCGTTATAGGCTCTATGATATTAACGTCTATAGATATATTTATTTGTGTATATTTAATAATGAAAGTACATTTTTATTTTTTTTTTAATATTTTTTATTTCCATTTGTTTTATTTATTTTGAGTTTTTCATGATATAAATTAATTTTCTTGTATTTATTATTTTTTATTAGAATAAATTTTTTTATTTTTCCAAAATGTTTTTTTAAGAATGTTCGTTTACCAGTATACTTTTCTAGGTAAAAAGACAAAAAAGCTGTATATTCCTGTATTTTTTAACGTATATTTATTCAAGTACTATGTAAAAAACAAGCCTCCTCAGGCATTTTCAAAAATGCTAAAGCTTAAAGTTGAATAAAAATGTTGAACGACCTAATGATATAGTATTATTTTGCACAAGAAGATTCATTCCATAATTGAAAAAACTCAAAGAATTCTACATTTTCATCAATCATAAAATTAAATAACAGAACCATGAAGATTCAGACATCTGTTTCCATCTTATTATATCCTAGAGTGATAGGATATAATACACTCAATGAGGGATACCTCAAATCCACTCGTATCTCCAATTATAATTGTAACTGCTACACTACGATTTGTAGAGATCATAGCGCCATCAATGAGGAACTACAGGAAACATCATTCAAGTTAGACATCAGAAATGTCAAGTTAGACATCAGAAATGTAAAACAAACGCATATGTTCCTATAAACCTTACGCTTCAGTGAGCTATGTTTCTGTCAGATTAAACAGCATAGGGTTCACCAATTTTGGCTATATCCACGAGAGAAAATACTCCGTAAATAAAATTCAAGGAAAAATTGTTAAATTTACTGATTCATTGAAGTCGAAGACATATCTTTCGAGTATAGAGTAATAATAAGTTCTAATTATATCGAAACTATTGTCTGTTTTTGCAATGATTTGGCATATTACAATTAATCTCTATTATGCTGTAAAGAGCATAACGGTGAGCACCTTCAGACGCTATTTGGTGAGTTTTGTATTATAAAACGATTTTCTTTGTTCTAATTCTAAACAATTTCGAAACTAAATGTGATGAGGTGGACTTACTGATAATCACTGTGAATTAATTGAATGTTTTTTTTAGAACGATATTTCGTTATACTAATCGAAGCTAATTTGCTAGATAAAGGAACTCTGAAAAACTGGATCTATCAAATACGTCATTACATAAATAATTCTGAAAATGCGGGCTGTGGGGTACTAAAACTTGCATTTTGAAATCTGGCCTGTCCTACGAATATCATTAAGATAAAACTCGAAATTTCAAAGTCAATCGATGTAGTGATCCTTTGGGAATTATATAAGTACCTCCACAAGTTTATACTGTCAGCAAAAACGAAAGATTATACAACAGGTTATCAATTTATTCGAAGCCGTAAATATGTTTGTGTCGTCTCCAGAATTTAAGTTCACAGGAAGTGCATTATAGTTGCATAGTTAAGTAAAAATACTTTCTCTGTTTGTCATCTAAATACTCATGTATCCTTCTAAAACTCCTGCATGACGTGAATCAGGAGAAAAATATTCATATACAAATAACTATTAATGAAATTGTCAAAGATTTGCCATTGTATAGAAATAGAAATCAGAGAATGCAAAAGTGTATAAAAACGAAAACGAGACAAAATAAGGAAGACTAATATACTCATACATACCTATATGTAATATTAACAACCATGCCTATTCAGATTTATAAATAGTACATATAGGTACATATTTAATAACTATTTAGTAATTAAAGGCAGCTTTTCAGTTGTTTTTTCTTTAATTCTCATGAAATAACCATTCGGTTATAATAAACTTGTCCTTGTTCATTCGAGTCCATTATAAGCGGTATGCACTGTATATATAGGTAAACACCCACACACACACACACATATATATATATACAGGGTGTCGCACCGGGAACTGAATCGATCGATATAGAACAAAGTACAGATCAGAAAACTTTCTTCCTGTAAAAGATACTCATTTGCTTCTTGTCACATGAAAAGAACACAAGAAGAACTACGTTCTATAACTGAAATTAATTCAATAATATCATACCAAGTGTTCCGTTTTTCGCGTTACATTTCGTCAACTTCAAACCGCGAAAACTTGTTTAGGTCAAATAGAACACCATGTATTTTTTTACGTCAAGTTGTTTAAAATTGAATTCCCTTTGTTCTGATATTTTGGGGTTAAGGTTACAACTTTTTGAATTATTTGTGATTTTATTAGAAATTCATGAATTTTTGTAATCATTTCATCAAAATAGCCATGATTAGAAACAATCAGTCATTATCTTATGTCAAAAAATGCCAGCACGTTTAAATTATACCCACGAAGACTTTTTAAATTTGTTCATTATTTATGGCGAATGTAATAAAGTAATATATTTGGGGAACTATTAAAAATAAAGTTTATGAGAGTCCATTAACAACCATTGAAGATTGTATGCAGAGAGTAAGAAATGCCTTTCAAAACATATCACAGGATTCAATCAGAAGAGCTACCCATGAGGAACTAATCCGAAGGTGCGAAAAATGTGTCGAGGTTCGAGGGCGGAATTTTGAGCATTTATTAAATTAAAATGAAATGATATTTCAAATTGATCTTATCTCTGCTATTTTAGTTCATGCCATATCTTCAATTCGATTAATACGAATGTTACAGTGTTAGTGTTATTTTCCGTTTTTCTGAATATCGAGTAGCAAATGTGCTGCAAGTTCTTGATATTACTTTATTACATTCTCCATAAATAATAAGCAAATTTAAAAAGTCTTCGTGGGTATAATTTAAACGTGCTGGCAAATATAATATATATATATATATATATATATATATATATATATATATATATATATATATATATATATATATATATATATATATATATTTATATATATATATAAATATATATTATTATAAATATATATATATATATATATATATATATATATATATAATTATATATATATATATATATATATATATATATATATATATATATATACCTATATATATTAATTTCAGTAAAATTTTAGGAATTCCAGACGGGGAAGGAAGTAGCGGGAACGGGCATGAGGGAAAATTATTCACTCCAGGAGTATAGGATGTGAGAATTAATTACGAACAACATATCTGAAATTCAGCATTCCAAAATTTTTTAGAGGGCGTATGGAGCTGTAAAATGAAACGGTTTTTGAATGATTTGTGCACACTCAGACCCTCTTCAAGTTGAGTTAGAGGTTTGAAAATTTTTATGTGAATGAAGTTGATATTAGAAAAGAGCCTTTCGGAAGTCTTCACTTTCGATTGCGACTTTCTAATCGCTGAAATTTTTAAGTTTTACCTAGACACTTCTTGTTTTCACTTGGCTTTTGAGAATTTGCGCGAGTCCTAAGCTTCTGCAGAAGGTTGAAATTTGGTACATAGTTTGAGTTGGGTTTAAACTATTTTTTTCAATCGCTGCCCTTTTAGTATAAATATTTCAAGTTATTATGTTGTATTGTGGTTATCGAGATTTTGCGCACCGCTACAATTAGTCCAGATTGAGTTAGAGGGTTGAAGCTTCGTACGTGAATTCGATTGATGTTGGGGAAATGACCTTATTATCAGCCGAACCTGCTTTATTGTAGAGATTTCGTATTTTTTCGTGTTTTTCAAGGTATATCTCACCTCAACAGCCCCTTCAAATCGAAGGTTGAAAATTTGCATATAAAATATGCTGTTCACACGTTGTTTCAGATTTCTAATAGAGCCGATGGATGAACATCAATATACATAATTATAGATTAATATCGAAACAAATTATTTTTAAATAAGTGTATTTAAGCACGATTGAAGGATCAATTATGACTAATTCAGTCATCTTCATGCAGGCCGAAATTTCGATGAATAATTCACCGCCATCGATTCCCGAAAGGGTGGCCCTTTGAGTGAGAAGTCGTAATAAATATGTTAATGACTTCACCTGTTGTTTCACTGGCGAATTTTGGCAAGCTCTGCTCTTTTCAGAAAATAATTACATTGCAGTCACGTCCAAATAAATGCAACATATGTTAAAGATAGATAGACAGATATGAGTTTATTGAACATATTACAAATTGAGGAAACTCGAAAAAACTGTAGGTGATAATAAATTTGATCCTTCTAACCACAATAAAATTAAAAATAAATAAATTTTTGGGTGGTATTCTTCATCGCCATTTTTTTTTTTCCATCCGGCCCCTCGCCACGTTCAGGAATTGCTGTCACAAACGGATTTTCTCTTTCATGAAGAATTGATCATTCTGTAGTTGAGAAGCGATCCTCAGTGATCAACCAGTTCCTTAGAGGCCTCGGTAGACCAGCGGTAAGGTGCACCGCTTGTAAGCCGAGGATGTGGGTTCGAGTCCCACCTTGCTCTTGGGTGTTGTGTATGTCCTGAATTTAGTGGTTCTATGTATGAGATTAATTGTTGGGTAATGTACATTGTTAACAAGCCCATTGGCCGTTCGGAACCGGCGTTAAACTGTAGGTCCCTCGAGTTAAAAAAAAAACAGTTCCTTATTTCATTTTTGATTTTTTTCGTATTTCTAACCACTCTTATTTGTTGTCATTGGAACAAAATGAAATTACTACAAACCAGTTTACCATGTTTATCCATTTTCTATCGATTTATCAAACATTGTACTCAAGCACGCATCCAGAATTGAGTTATAAAAATATTTTATGTAGAACATGGCGATCCAAATCCTCAATTCAAAATT
>JARQZK010003371.1:0-13192 GCA_030704885.1 Cynegetis impunctata
CTCTAAATCATTTTTGGGAACAATCTTTGAAGCGTCCACTAAGGATTTTTCCATAATGTCCTTTTCAACGAATATTAAATTGTTCATTTAAAATTTTCTTGTGAGATTAGTTGCCGGCCTTGTCCGAGGAACATCTGAAGACTCTTCTGTCTTTAGAATCTGGTAATTTTTGCGACGAACTGACATCTGTTTTGCTTAGCAGGTGGAATTAGAAGGGAATTCACGATCAAGATGTAATTGTTTGGTTTGGTTCTTTTTCTATTAAGATCCTTATCATTATACGATTTCGGTATCAGCTAGCAGTTGTTCTATGAACTTATCTCACTTTGAGATGCAATCATTTTCTTCAATTCGAATTAATTTCTGCCGCCAAAATTGATTCGAGATAACTTTCGTTAACGATTTCTTTTTTTATAGTGATAAAGATAAATCATTTAGTTAGAAGGAATACTCACTAGAAGTATTATACTGGAGATGCCTTGCTGTTTTGACATTGACTTGATGTTGTGTTTGATTCATCCGGATCTTGAAACAGCAGGTCTCACAAAACCCAATTTTTATCACTATTTTCCTCAGCGCCTAATTTAAGAAAGTTATCCATTGGATGCGGAAATACGCACTTGATATGGGAAATTTCACTTTGCATTTAGAGCACAATATCGAATCAGTCATATCTATCAATTTTATTAACACAGCCTGAGAGCATTGCTATTACCACGTCCGGCAGCGACGATGACGAACGAGAATATTAATATGTATACTATTTATTATATATATATATATATATATATAGTATATTATACTATATATATATATAGATTATATATATATATTATATATATATCTTATATATATAGTATATATATATATATATATATATATATAGTATATATATATAATAGATTATACTATATATAATATATATATATATATATCATATATATATATATATTATATATATATATGATGATATATAGTGATATTAATAGATTCATATATATATATATATATATATATAATATATATTATATATGTTTGGTATGTTATGTATGTAAAAGCTTATGTTATTTTTCAAGTTGTTTATCCGAAGAAGGGCGCGAGGAATATTCGGCAGCCAATAGGGATTGAAAGTGTGTAAATAGGGTAAGTTTCGTTATCGGATCTTGCGATGCGCATTAGTTTTGTTATTTGAATTGGTTGGGGGAATTGTTCCCTTCAGAGGAAAAATAAATAGTTTGTTTGACACGAATTGTGAAGGGCGCAATTTTTAAGCAATAGGCGTTGAAAAATTGTAAACAGGTAGTTTCTTGTGATTTCTTGAATGCCCAATTGGTTTTGCGTTCGAAATTGGTTAGCTGGGCTGCACCCCCAGGGAGAAAATAAATCTTGTTTACCACCACAGAAGGTACGCAATTTTGCGTTCGAATTAGTTGGGGTTTGATCCCCTCGGGAGAGGAAATAAACCTTTTTTACGCCGGATAAAGGGCATCCGTAATTTTAGAGCCCAATAAGATTGAAAAGTTTGTGAAGTTAGGTAGTTATCGTAATGATATATTCGATCTGGTATTGGTTTTGGCTACGAGTTGCTTTAGGGCTCGTTGACCCCCTAGGAGAGGAAATGAATCTTGTTTACACAATAGAATGCCGCAATTTTTGGGACCACTAGGGTTTGAAACTTTGTATGTATGGTAGTTTCCGTATGATATCTTGAATGGTCATTTATTCGGATATTAAAATTGGTTGGTAGGTGCTTGACCCCTCAAGAAGAGGAAATGCAAATATTTGTTCACTACGCACATAGAGCGGCGCAATTTTTGTTCTATAGGATTTGGAACAAGAATCTATAGAGCTGAATGGAACTAGGATTTTCAAACTGGCAATACGTTTTAAAAACCTGACTTATTATATTGCAGCTCGCTGCGCAATAGAGTTGTTTTTAACATACAAGGCGGCCTACAGTTTTAACGAACGGCCAATGGACTTGTAAACAATATTACCCAAACATCTAATTGTGAATTATTCTGAACCACTGAAACTGATAGAAAAACACAAACGATCCACTTACCTATCCTCAAGATTTCGAACCTAGCAAGGCCTGCTTTCACAGATGGTTGCTTAACCTGTGCTTGTCTCCTCAAGGGTTGTGTAGACGCACAGCGTTGTTCGACAAGACAGTAAAATTCAAAGCCTGTCAATATCAGCTCAAATAGCGTGCTGCTAAGCTTGAAGAGACCTTAAAGATTTGTGAAAGCAACCGCTAATGAACATCTTCATAATGTTTCCCAAAGATGTATGACAACTAGGGGAGTAAGTCATCCGATTGATGGACAACGTGGGAAGGCGCGTCCTTATTGATCATGTTAGAATTGATTGCTACTGTTGAGATTATTTTCTATTCGAGATATTGCATGTGAGTTAACGAAAAGTATTTCACTGGTGAAACAAATAATTATGAGAAAGGACTTCCTTGGGAAATATTTCGTTAAACAAGAAATTGGTTGAAATCACTTGATCACATCAAATGACACTTCGTTAGTGCTTCTTAATTTAGTTCTTCACAAAAGTTATAGGGTTATATCAATCAGGTAAAATATTATTCAAAAATTCACATAATTGATGAGCAGGAGATCTTGTTTATAATATAATAGATCACAATTAGAACTGTGTATTTTCAAAATTGAGTGTAAGTATGATAGTAAGTTTGAATTTGCTTCCGGATTATGAATTTTTACACTTTTTGATCAGTCTTTCATCTCTTGATCAGTCATTAAAATATTTAAATTCAGGCAACGATCTTTCATGCTCTTGTTCATAATAAGGAAAATCAACACGGACTAATGAATAATATTGTATAAAATATTGCTGCCCAAATTTTAATAACGGAAGCTTCAAATACTTTAGAAGAAGAAATAATTCTTCTCGCTTCGCCTAACATCAAAGAAAATATAAAAAATGTATGAGAGGAAATGCGTTCCATCTTTTAAATAAATAATAACCTCCTTCTAGAATCATCACCCGGATATTCCAGGTTATCAAAATTGAATTCATTACTCAGTGGTTGTCAGTTAGCTGTTTGGATCTTCTGTCCCTACTCTCACCCTCACGTTGTTCGCACAATAAAGAACAGTTGGATGAATAGGATTGAGAGAAATAAAAGTAGGATGAAATCTTGTTATCTTGAATAATTTCCAGCGTCTTGTAGATGTAGCCGTTAAGCAGAAATGAGGATTATTCACTCGCTATAAATTTTGAAACGACGTAATGAAAAACAAATAACCATCTATGGCTGTGAAAAATAAAACAGAAAGGGAAAAACTGTTACTAGTTGTGTTCCGGAGGACATATCATTCAGAATCATCAATGTTTCAAATGAATTTCAAACGTACAGGGTGTGCCAAATACACGAAAACTATCATAAATGGTATTTTTTAAATGAAATACCCTGTATATTATTTCATTTTTGGATTTTAAAGTGAAAACAAATGCCAGTTTCATTAAGGTTTAATTCACCTAAACCTTATGGTTTTTGAAATATCTCGTATTTTGTGAAAATGTTGTATCAGTTTTAACGCTTAAACTCTTTACTGGTGTTTTCTTGTTTTTAACCAAATTAATGATAAGGGCTACTAATTGGATCAAACTTTATGTCGCACTTTGAAATATTGACTAACTTAGACTTAGTATGTGAAAATAAAGGTAAAATAATTGCAATCTTTAAACGGCACTTACTTGTTCAACTTAAATGGGACACTCCTCATTTTATGTCACCAGAAGATGTAAAATTTAATTGTCTATCGAATATCTAAATACATTCCAATCGGTATCTCTTCACGTTTTCAAATGAAATGAACATTTTCATCTGAACTGAGTTTGAGAAATTTATCATTTATCAAGTCACCTATGGCGTTTTGAGAAATCAGAATTGATTGAAATAAACATCAAGATCATAATATATGCGTTTATTTTTCAATATCTCAAATGTTATGTACTAGTTCAAATTATGAAGGAAAAAAAATTATGGATATGAAACAAGCAATATTTTATATCAAGCGTTCAAAATGACTCTATTTGTTATTATTTATCGTATGGTGATCTACAAATGTGCCTCCGCCGACCACAACACTTGTTTTGCATTTGATTAATTTCCTTGTTTTGATTTCATTTTATTCAATGTTGTACTCTAATTACGAATTTTCTTCTCTGCTTCATTGTGTTCATTTTGTTTTGAAATAATTAAATATTTGTTATTTTATATTCAGGAATTTCAAACACCTCATCAGCATCAAATATATTTCTGTAGCTCTCCATTCCATATTTTTTTTTTTTTTTTCACGATTACAATGCAAATATATATTATATATATATATATATATATATATATATATATATATATATATATATATATATATATATACGTATATATTTCAAAAACTTGTGTGTCACAATAATTTTTCTCGTATCAAAGAATCATTGAAATATTCTTCAAAGATACTTATCATTCAAATACCTCTCTTCAAAGAATAAAATTTTCACATGAACGACGTCATGCACGATTATTCACCATTTCTCAATATCCTCGGGTTCATACACGCTCAATTGCTAAGACTCCCTTCAAATTTTCCAATAAAGCTCCAATCAATTCCAATTTTATATGTAAATTTATATCTAAAATACATGCTTTCCGGCATTTATATTTTCGTTCTTCCTCTCCTTCATTTTCCTGGTTTTATTAGAGGCTTGTAATAATAAGATAATATCAGTTCGTAGAACTTTGCCATCATCTCTTTAGAAGGTTCAGTTCAAATAAATACATCCTCGAAAAAATTAATTTGGCATTTCTTAATTTTCAAAAAATTAATAAACGTGAAATTAATTTATATATGTATATGAAATTGTAAATATTCCCAGTTTCCGAAATAATTGTCAGCTGCTAGTTTTTGACGGCTTTTCACATATTATTCTCACACATTTTTTTTCTATAATTGAAGTATGCTATTAGTGTTTTTGCCCCACAATATAACACCATAACTGATTCAGCTGTGGAAATTGCTTCAATACATAGTGAGAGCTGCCCCCGTTGTTCTTCCATAATCCTCTTGACTTCATATGCTATTTTCCGTAGCATTTTGCTAACATCTCTTTATGGCAGTACTTATCATTTGGAATTTTGTTAAAAGAATATTCCTAAGAATTTTATGACCTCTTTATTAGATGATGTCAGGGTCGAGAAGGTGACTATTTGGGTTTCCTTATCATTCATCTCCAGTTTGTTACTAGCAAACTAGGAATTCGTTTATTCTAGTGAGTTATTTATGTTTTCCTCAGCATCAAGAATAATTTGATCTCGGTGATCAAACTTCAGTAAATGTGATGTTCTGTAGAGGATCTTTGATGTCGATAGGAAAAACAGTAAACCAAACACATATCTTTGTGGCACTCCACAATGAATTGACTTCATTTCCGATGTCTTTCCATTCCATACATATTATTTGCTTTCTGATCATTGATAAGATTTCACGAGTTTGAGCATCTTGCCTCTTATGTTACAGCTCTCCAGCTTTATGAGTAGTAGTTGATGGTCTACACAGTCAAATGGTTTTGATACACCACAAAATGCAATTTGACTTGTTTGTTCAGCATCAAGGTGCTAGTTTAGTTGTGCAAAAATTCCTTCACTTATATTAAGAAAGGACTTTCGTGGTGGATACAGACTGAATTGGCCAAACTACAAAACAATTTAGTCTCAAATTACCCTTTGACTTTTGGGCAGAAGTAGATTATTGGAGTTTTTCACTACAAACAAGAAACCTCAGATCTCATCTAAATATAGAAAAATAACTTAGACTGTCTAGTTCTAATATTAAGCAATTGTTTTTCAACCTTTTAGGATTAGCGGTCCAATTTTCCATCATAATTTCTATTGCGCATACAATAAAGTGTTGAGAATAATAATCTATTTTGAGTTGTTCGGCTCTAAACCTAGGCTACTCCCATAAAAAAAGAAGGAATTTTGTTTTGTATGTGTGTGTACTTTTCTTTCAGTTAGTTAATCATTTTTTTTTATATAGTAGCTCCTCTCAAAAAAACAGAAGACTTCTGCATTTGAATTTTGTATTTTTATAAATTATAGTGACGATTAGATATGCTCGTGACCCCCTAGGGGGCACGCTCTACTAATTGAGAATCGCTGTACTAAGCCTTTCTTCGAAAAACCTTTCTCTACAAGAGAGGCCCAAGGACGTCACTAATACTCATCAAATTTGTTTTTAATTTTATTAAATTGGATTGAGAAGGTTTTGATATAGTAAATTGTTTAAATTTAGTAAGTTATTCATTGAATATTATGTGGAAATATATTTGCCTTGAGGTGCTCGCGCCCCCTTTAATATGCTTGCGTCCCCCTAGGGGGTCTTGCTCCACAGGTTGAGAATCGCTGCTGTGAGAGGTAATTGAATGCTTTCTATAGAAAAGTTGGGAAACTCAAAACGTTCCTCAATCAAGTCAGCGTGGACATATATCTATCTGTTATCGTTAAAACATAAATTGAAGTCTCGCCGTCGACGCAGAGAGCACAACTCTTTTCTTTCCAATAAGTGAGAAAAATAAATCTTTACTAGCTGAATCAACCGAAAATTTCGCACACGGTAAACAGATGAAGCTAGGATAAAAAATAATTTAATTAATTTTTTTGAATAAAAAAAAAACTTCATAAGGAAATGAAAAACTAACTTTTCACAGGTTGAAATAAATATCTATTTAGTGAACGCGTTTCGTCATAACATCGACTTCATGTCTTACTAAATTATGGTATTACAAAACAATCTATTTATACGAACAATTGAATATAACAGAGGGGTGCCTATAGAAACCAAATAACAATAAGCAATTCATTCAGAGCTATTAGTAGGTACATACATTGTATGTACATGATTGACAGTCTTATTCAGAGGATAAAATACAAAATGGCAATTTCAGAAATTTACCCACTTATATCCGAGAAAAGTACATTATTCAACAGTTTAACATACTTAGGCAAACCTTCCCAAAACTTGAAATTGTTTTTTCGTAAACAAACTTTCAAAGATTCATATAAAACCAACAGAAGTATCGGAAAATTGATCAAAAACAACAAATCAAAAATTCATAGAGATGAACGTACTGGTGTTTATAGACTCGTGTAACGATTGTGGAAAATTCTATATAGGACGTACGATTAGAAATTTCAGAACTCGAATACACGAACACCAACGTAGCTATATTAAGCATAAAACTGAATCTAATTATGCGTGCCGTCTTATTCAAGAAAAACATACCTTCAATCATAATTATAAAATATTACAGTAAGAAAATAGTCCCCACAAAATCAACTGTTGGGAATCCCTTTACATCAATAAATAAAAAAATTTCGGAAACCTAGTTAACGACCAGATTGAAGTAAACCCTCCTCCTCTCCTTTATCTGTTCAATATACCTACTAATAGCTCTGAATGAATTGCTTATTGTTATTTAGTTTCTCTATGCACTCTTCTGTTATATTCAATTTTGCGTATAAATAGATTGTTTTGTAATACCATAATTTAGTACGAAATGAAGTCAATGTTATAACGAAACGCGTTTACTCAATAGAATTTTATTTCAACCTGTGATAAGTTAGTTTTTTATTTCTTTATGAAATTATGTATATGAACTTGCGCCAAGTAAAAGCCAGTTCAATTCAAAAAAAAACTTCGTTAAAGGCAAGGAATGAAAGTTCTGAAATATTACTATGAATCACCATTATTGGTTGAGTATTTATAAAGATCTAGGCTCTCCAGGAAAAAAACACCTTTCAGAAATAATATATATGATTATATTCTATATATTCTGAAAATGCTCAACTGACGCCAATAAAAATACCATCCTACATTTAACACTTGTAAGAGGCAAAAGTCGAAGCCATTATGGAACTTCTCATTCCCAGTGACTCCCTCATATTCTGCTCCTATTGCTAGGGGATGTGTGCCATGAATTGCCGTTCACAGAGCAATTCGTGAGCGACGAAGGGTGAAAAAAGCAATAATATTCTGGTTCCTTTATTCAAGACACGAATAGCTTTTGATGTCATCTAGATGCGTCCTCATTTGAAGACAGCGAAATTACTCGTTTCATTTTTGACAAATGTAACAGATATCTCTGAAAGTTTATATGGTGGTGGCTTTTTGTGTGCTGAGCGTAATAAAATGATCGACTATCGCGGTAGTATATAATAGAAGTTTCTGAATGTAATGAACATTATTAATCTTATTTAAGATGGAGCTTTTCGTTCTGATTCGTTTTTTACACTTTTTGGAGCAGATTATCAGATTGTATACTAAGTTGATGATTATCTTCGTGTTGTCAATTTTGAGATAAGTATACGTCTATTCATTCTTTCGAAATACATTTTTGGAATGAATCCATGAAATTATCTTTTTAATAACTTGAAATGACGTAACTTGTCTGTAATAAAGATAACTTGCTTTTTTGTTCTAGTTTTTGATTTGATTCATGAAGGATTATCAAAGAATATTTTCTATATACTCTCCGAAAGAATTTATTCCTTCTATATTCAAACTTTCTTATGGGGTTTTCGCTCATGTTAGCAAAAATAAAATTTTTCACCAGCCTTTCTGTCAACATTTCGCTAAAATATTTCCAAATGAAAATTTTATATACATATTCATTATATATATATATATATATATATATAATATATAGTATATATATTATAATATATATATATAATAATATAAAATATATATATAATATATATATATAATATATATATATATACATATATATAAAAAAATGAAAAATAAAAATTTTTGTCCGAAAAATGTATAAAAATGTTTGGAGTGGACCACCCTAATCACTTAGGGATATGAAAAATATATTACGACCTACTCTCAGAGCGACTTTCGTTATTTTCGATCGCGATCTGTGGATAAAATAGGAAAAATGAAATTCGCTATAGAATTTTCTGTCATGACAAAATAAAACTAAAAATCTTGCCTAAAAAATTGAAGCTTGGACCACCCTCAACATTTAGGAGGATAAAAAATTGATTTTGTCCGATTCTTAGACCTAACTGATATGCAAACAAAATTTCATGAGAATCGGTCGAGCCATTTCGGAGGAGTTTAACAAATAAAAAATAGGGGTTGATCGTAGAGGGATGAAAATTCAGGGTTTTATGTATTTTCAAATGCTGTATCATAAAAAAAATAGAACAGAAAATTTTGCCCGAAAAATTGAAATAAAAATTAAAGGGTGAACCCTCAACATTTAGGGGGATGAAAAATAGATGTTAGCCGATTCTCAGACTTACCCGATATGCACACAAAATTTCATGAGAATCGGTCGAGCCATTTCGGAGGAGTTTAACTTCTAACACCGTGACACGAGAATTTTACATATTAGATATATGTATATATATATATATATATATATATATATATATATATATATATATACAGTGTAATTTTCAATTGAATGTAAATAATTTGGGGGATGAATTGTTGGCCCATTTTAAGAAGAAAACTTCATATAAACTTATGTCCTAAACGTCCTAGTTTTTGAGATACAGGGTGGTCAAGTTTCAGAAAATAAATCATTTTTTATTTACAACTTTAAAACCACACTAAATGTTTGAAGAAATTCAAGAAAAAATTAAATCAATTTGTTTGTTCGATGCACCAATTTTCAAAAATCTATTTCCTGCAATCTGATGATATTATGATTATGCAGAGAATCAGTTTGAATTTTTTTAAGTGAAAACCATGCGTCGCTCGAAGGAAACTCATGAAATCAAATTTGTTCAAAACAGAATATTCATTTCAAAAATAATTTCAGTTTTGAGAAAAATCAGTGGCGTACCATAAATGGTTGCTGAAGTATGCAAGGCAGAAATGCACATTGATGAGCAGTACTTGCATACCAATTTTAATTGAAACATTTGTTGTGGTTTTAAAGTTATAAATAAAAAATTATTCATTTTCTGAAACTTTACCACCCTGTATCTCAAAAACTAGGACGTTTAGGATATACGTTCATATGAAGTTTTTGACTTAAAAAGGCCCCAAAATTCACCCCTTGCATTATTTACATTCAATTAAAAAACATACTGTATATTATGTAAAATATATATAATATATAATAAAATTCACTATAGGTACTAGATATATCAACACAAAATAGTTATAAAAATTGTTTGTTACACTGCCATAATCGGGTAGATTGAGTCAAGAAACGAATACATGAAAAATATTTTAAATTCAGAATAGACATTAATAGCGATATTGCTCTTTTGAATGGAATACATATAATTGGCAGAGTAGTCAACATGGATATTTCCAGTTAAAAATGTGGATTGAATAATCACCATAAAGGTTCCAATGTGGTGCGTTCCATCAAAAAACAATTATTCGTTCCCACAAAAAGATAATGGCCAACATTATGCACAAATAGTTAGGAGGAGCCAAATACAATTATTTAAAGTCATTAGAAATTTTCAATTCTAATATCGGTAATCTCTAGCTGAACTTTTGGATTGACTTATTCATTCTCTATATGTTTGACGTATTCAAAGAACTTCTGTTAATTACCTGCCCTTAATGTATTTTATTCGAAGACCAATATTCCTACTAATTCTGCCAAAATTTTCCCGAAAAGGAAATACCAGTGTTTAAAATAACACGCATTGACAATTTCTAGTATTTTCAGGAATTTTGAAAAATTCCAACACCTAAACTGATTTTCCAGATTAATCTAGAGCCAGCGCTTCTCAAACTTTTTTTACTCACGACCCCATTTATGATATATATGTGATACATATATATATATATATATATTTATGTATATATATATATATAATATAATATATATATATATATATAAATATGATATATATATATATATATATATATATATATATATATATATATATATACATATATATATTTATATATATTTATATATATTTATGGTATAGTTTCCTGGCGACCCCATATAAATATAAAAGAAGGATAAATAAATATTTTTTGATGATTTATTTATTAGGTAACAGTTAACATATAGGTACATATGAAAATATATAGTTATAGAATTCGTTGAGAAAGTTATTTTCTGGAAAAGTAGTTATATGGTGATAGTGACCGAATCATCCATTTCGACAAATATTCTGCGCTCAACATTTCAAATCGTACGTATCTCTCAAGAAAAATTAACATTCCGAGTAATGCAAATAAGTTGCATTGGTTGTTAATCTGTCATTTTATTTCAAAATATGCATTGTTGTCTGACCCTCTCGGCATTCAGTATTTCACGCGTTCCACAGTCGCCCCGAGACCCTAGTTCTTCGAGGATTTTGTAAGTAAAAGTTCGATTTATCGTTCGATGAATATGGATTCTAGTCTAAACAAACAATTAAAATGATTGGTTAGATCTTTAATCGAGTATTTTGAAACAGGTAAGGCATAGTAGTGCTTTCATCGTAAACTAGAATAGATATGAAGTGACACTTCTTAGGTAGGGAATAATGGTTAATTTGAATTTACCAGTAAAAATTCCCGCCATGTCAATTATGCAAGATATCTCATTTTTGGTGAAAATTGGGTCAGTTAATTAGATTTAAGATTATTCATTACATCTGACAACATTGTTCACGATCGACGTCATATACAATTGATGACGTGCACGCCAACTCTCGCTGGACAGACGTTACAAAATCGTGTATTCAAATGTTTGACATTATATTGAAATTGGGTATGTGGATTGAGTTAATGGGTATCCTCTGGAGGTTTTTCTTTGCCGCCTATATTTGTTGTTGAAAAGGAACAAAAGCGAGAGGAAAATACGATTCTAACATCTTTCAGTTATTCATTAGCAAAAAATGCTTTAAAGAACCATTCCATGCGGTAGAAAAAACTTCAATAACATATAATATTTTCTCAATCAAAACTGCAATATATTCACAGAAAGTGAGATTTAGTGGGTTTTCTTCTCCGATGACCCACATATTTTTTATGTCTTGAATTCCTTTATGATCTCTATTGCATCAACTCCCGAGAAAGCCATATCGAGAGGCAGTATAACGGAAGACATCGTGTATTTATTCATTTTCTTTCAGGTTGCATCTTCAGGGATTACTTGTTATATTGATGTTACATACGACTTCTCATTTCATTTCCAATAAAAATATCCACATTGTCGTACAATTCTGCGATATTGCGATCGGTACCAAATTTATCATCCGAACTTCTGAAGTTTACAATAATCAATCAGAAAACGAGTTCATCGAAGTCTTCTATATTGACAAAGCACTGTAGTACAAGATTTCCTGTCTTATTTTTCCTGAAAATAATAGACTATTGTAGAGTATTGAAAGTCAACAAAATTCAGGTGCAGAAGTAAGTTTTTTATCGGTTTTCGGCCTTAAGGGCAGTGATTTTCGGAATGTCTGATATATTATAAATTATATATATATAATATATATATAATATATATATATAATAATATATATATATATATATAATATATATATATATACAGAGGCGGATTATCCTTAAGGCAAACTAGGCATGTGCCTAGCGGGCGCGGAGGCGTACAAAGTGGCGCTCGGGCGAATTTGTAAAATAGAGAAAAAATATACAATCATAGCATAAAATTAAATTGCGCCAGTAAGTTAAACCACCCTACTTAGACAATATAAAACTATTTCAATTTTAATAGCAGAAGATAAATTTAACGGATGAGACTGACAAAAACTCACGGCCTACAAGCAACCTCGGTTCCAATTGACATTAGTTTCTGAACCAGAAAGGGGAAAAATTTTAATAAACTATGAGCAGCAAGCCTTGGAACTCTCACTAGCCAGAGAATATTGAAAAGGATAAAAAGAGGATTCGGAAGAAGAAGCAGTAGAGAGAGCTTGACCGGGGCTTGACTGGAAGTCGTAAATCATGACAAGTCTATTGTTATACATGACAGGTGGGCGGCACCCAAAGCCATTAAAAATTGTTTTTATGGTGACAGCTCAAGGTCATAAAGTCATGGCCGGTCTATTGTTCCTATTGTTTTGGGGGCAGGTGTGCAGGTCTTTTGTTATACCCGATCTATTGTTAGACCAGGTTGTTGGTAGATGTTAGGGCAGGACCGATATTAACTAATGATTGAG
>JARQZK010003372.1:0-13153 GCA_030704885.1 Cynegetis impunctata
TTTACTGCACTGCATTTGAAAATGCCAAACCATAGAAAAACAATATCAATTTAACAGGAATTCATGTGAATTCTGTTCGAAATGCTTTAATTAATATTAGTAAAACTATTTGTTTAAAAACCAAGACATTTGTCTGGAATAATCTTTAGGTACCCTAAAAAAAATGAAATTAATTAACAATATTCACACTTACTTGAGTTGTCTAATATCTGAAGTAACTTCCTGAGTCTTTTCTTTTGTTTATGGGACACTTTCTTTGTAACTCTTCCCATTTTAAACACTTCCGAATACAAACGCGTCTAAACCGAGCACACGAAAAAATTGCAGTGAGGACCGATTACGGCGGTGAGTGAATGTGAGCCAGGTGGGAATTGGGGACCGTACTAGTGTGGTTTGCTTTAAAATTCGTGCAGGCCGAGCTGGAAAAAATTGCGACTACAAGTAGTTATTGTAATTCGAGAACGGCAATACGAAATATAATAATAGTTATTTATTATACAAGGGAAAAAAGTATTAGATTTTAGCTCGAGGTTGTGTTGTCTCCCGACGCGAAGCGGAGGGAGACAAAAAAGCGAGAGCTAAAATCTAATATTTTTTCCCGTGTATAATACATCATTTTTTTCTGTGACGAGGAAAACGACGATTAAATATTGACAATACATATTGTTATAATAATATTAAAGTCAGAAAATTATAGATGCGAAATTTGAATTTTTAAAATGGTAGGCTGTTGTACTTTCAGCGACAATTAGACCTGCGTTGCTAAGGAATCCTTTGAAGTAAACGAATATCTGTCAATTTAATTCTATTGATTTGATTTAAAAATTGCGAACTTAGTAGTTGTTTAGTAGTTATTTTTAATAATATTAAAGTGAAAAAAATGTCTGATTCGAGTTATATCTGACTGCCAACCGTCATCAAACTAACTACATTTCTGAAAACAAAATGGGAAAGGTTACACGACAAGAAAGCTGCGATTTTTACGAGTACATAAATTAGTGAATTTTTTAAAATAATGCTCCCGATGAAGTTTATTTAATGGCCAAGGTTGTTGTTGTATTTGGAATTGCAGGAGCTTGTCGAATTTTTATGAAATCAGCCAGGTAAACATTAGATGATATTGAAGCATTCGGAAACGTTATTAATTGTGAAACTCAAGCAAACAAAAATGACAGTAAGCAGGAGATTTGTAGCTTACCTACTGAAGAATATAATTTCGACACAAGAAAATTCCATTGTTGTACCGAATAGTTCAAGGAACTATTATTACATATAAAGGAAATGTAACTTTTGTATAGTAAAATATTCTAAAATTAAATATCTACCTTTACTTATGTGTATATATATCCGGGAAAAAAGTACTCACTTTTTTCCCGGGGAAAAAAGTAATTTCAAAAAGTGATATTTCTTTACCTGTCATCAGAGACAAAATGTGAAACTTTTTTCCCGTCACAGAAAAAATAACTATTGTTAAACCTGTATTGCCATACATTTTCGCTGAGCATATAAATATTAAATTAAACAATCTTGAATATTATTCATAGTGATGCCTTTGAAAAAAAATAAATAATCCTTCAAAAGTTCGGTATATTATTTATATCGAAATCAAAGGAGGCGCTAAAATAATGATGAAACGTGTAAACAAATATAAAGATCCTCCATAATTAACACTGCATTGTATATTTTCACTATCAACTGCTCTAGTTTTATTTTAAAATCCTCGCAACTTCGTGAGCTGCAATTTCTATTTCACTGTGAATTTATAGAAAAACTAATCCTTTTGTTCTTCAATAACTATTATCAAAGTCAGTTGAATTTTTTCTTGATGGGGTATTAAAATATTCATTGAAACTAAATACGTTTACTTTAAATATTAAAAACAAATGTAAAATAACATAAATTATTGAAATAACGAATTAGTCTCTACGAATTAACCAAAAAATAGCTATTCTACAGAGAGATGAACATTTTTTTTCTTATAATAGGTACTCAAGTATTTACAATATATTTTGTCATAAAATAAATTTGAAAATGCAACGTTTACATTAAAATATAGCGTTAAATACAACATTCAGTATAGACGTTTTAAAAATCTTGGATTTATGTGAAACAGTGCAAAAAAAATATAAAACTGTTCGTTTATTATGTTCTAGATCTACAATACAAATCCTGTCGTTTTTATTAAAAAAATTCAGAATTTTCTATTAACTATTGCTGAACAAGTCCGCAACATTAATTCAATTTGAAACCACAAACAATATTACAATTTTATAACTTACAAAATATTGATTTTAATTTGTAAGCATAAAAAGTTCATATTAAGATTACTAAGAACTAAATAAGTTAAAAGGTTAACATTGACATAAATTGACACTCTAACAAATATGAATATTTGTTAATACTTCAATTCATCTTAACTTGTGATCTAAAAGTTGCCATATTTCAACAATCAATTTATATTCTTAGTGTGAGGTTATATTAACAAAAAAAAAGGAAGTGGTTTTGAATATATGAGGATCATACGTTCAACGATTTCAATCAAAAATTATATCTGAATATCGTGGTTATATGTGATGTATTTGAGCTTATATCAAAAGAGTGCTTAGAATTTGCTGAAACAATATCAAGAAAGTACATTTATTAACACATATGTTGAATATATATATATATATATATATATATATATATATACAGGGTGTCCCACCAGGAACTGCATCGATGGATATATGGAAAACTAAACATAGGAAATATCTGAAAATTTGGCTGTGTACTAATGTCGATGGGGGACATCTGGCTAAAATATTTTCAAGGTGATGGAACTTCCGGTTATACCGGAAGTAGGTATCAGCTTGCTTATTTCAAATGGGACTCCCTGTATATTATTACATTTTTCGATTCTTCACAAAATTCTAGATAGATGTTATACATAATATCCTATACCTATCTTCAACTGTTTCGGAAATATTTGAATTTATTTGTCAAAAATTACGTATGCAGATCGAGTAATAATCATATTTTTCTTAAAAAAAAACGGTATTACTGCCCAATGAAGATAAATTTCCTAATAGAGGTGGTTCTGTTTTAGCGTAAGATGAATAGTATTTTGACATTTAATATACAGGGTGCTCAGGAAAGTATTACAAAAATGGATGTTGAAAAACTACAAAAAGTCCATTTTTTCAAATGAATACCTACAACTTTTATTATTTTATTCGATTCAGTATCAAAAATAAGGGCTACTTTGTATAAGGTCGCCTATTCCTAAATATTATAGTTTTCGAAATATTTGCAAATTAATGGTTTCTGGTTAAAAAAAAAGATGTCCTGAAATTTTGTAATAGTAGGCGTGTGATGCCATATTTGTTCTCGGCCAGGTTACCATGGAAACAAATTCCAAAGAGATGTACAAACGAAGATTACCTGAATTTGTTTATTATTTATGGAGAGTGTAATAAAGTGATAACAAGAACATGTGATATTTTTGCTGCTCGGTATCCGCAAAAAACAAGCCATTACCAAATAGGTACCGTTAAAGATATAATACAAAATATTATAAATGTTGGATCTTTCAAAAGCAATACGCAGAAAATTAAACCATACCTATTTGGTGATGGCTTGGTTTTTTGCGGATACCGAGCAGCAAAAATATCACATATTCTTGTTATCACTTTATTACACTCTCCATAAATAATGAACAAATTCAGGTAATCTTCGTTTGTATAATTCAAACGACTTGGCATGATTGTGTTACTATATATAATAATTTTTCGAATTACATCTCTTTGGAATTTGTTTCCATGGTAACCTGGCCGAGAACAAATATGGCATCACACGCCTACTATTACAAAATTTCAGGAAATCTTTTTTTTTAACCAGAAACCATTAATTTGCAAATATTTCAAAAACTATAATATTTAGGAATAGGCGACCTTATACAAAGTAGCCCTTATTTTTGATACTGAATCGAATAAAAGTTGTAGGTATTCATTGAAAAAATGGACTTTTTGTATTTTCAACATCCATTTTTGTAAATACTTTCCTGAGCACCCTGTATATTAAATGTCAAAATACTATTCATCTTACGCTAAAACAGAACCACCTCTATTAGGAAAATTTATCTTTATTGGGCAGTAATGCACATTTTTTTTGAAGAAAATATGTTTATTACTCGTCTGCATACGTAATTTTTGACAAATAAAATTCAATATTTCCGAAACAGTTGAAGATAGGTATAGGACATTATATATAAAATCCATCTAGAATTTTGTGAAGAATCGAAAAATGTAATAATATACAGGGTGTCCATTGTGAAATAAGCAAGCTGATACCTACTTCCGGTATAACCGGAAGTGCCATCAACCTTGAAAATGGCCCCCATCAAAATTAGTACACAGCCAAATTTTCAGATATTTTCTATGTTTAGTTTTCCATATATCCATCGATGCAGTTCCTGGTGGGACATCCTGTATATATACATATATGGGACCCCGCCTGAAGAATACGCATTTTTCAATCTCAATTTTTTTTTTTTTTTTAATATTAAGCATCATAAACTGTATTTTGACACAAATTTCCATAAATTGAGTTTCATTTCCAAGGCATTCTATGTTTTTTTTGTCAAAAACGGCAAAAGCGAACTAGGCAATTTTGTTTTAAAATTTGACTACGACACTGAGTTCTAAATAAAAACAATCAAAATTTCATGAAAAGATATTGGTTAACTACGAATTTCCAACTTCAATTTTCGAAGTATGAGATTGTAATTTTTATATAGATTATAAAATAGACATATTTAAAATCTGGAAACACTGCCGATACAAAGTAGAACACCAATGAACTTATACTGTGAAATTCCGAAGTCAAAAGCTCAATCCGTTCTCCTGAAAATTTGGCGTGGTATGTGAGATATTTGTGGTGGAAGCGTTTTGTGTAATAAAAATCTGATCTTTGCCACAAATGTGTTCACATAACATATTTTCAAGAGAGTTATAACTATAGAAAACGGATTCAGCTTTGACTTCAGATTTTTCCACTGTGCAAGTTCATTGGTATTCTACTTTGTATAGGCAGTGTTTCCAGATTTCAAATATGTCTATAATCTAAATAAAAAAATACTTTGTTTCCAAAATCCAAAAAAGTTGTTGTAACTTCGTTGTAAACCGATATTTTTTTATGAAATTTTGATGGACTATCACCAGTGGTAGTCAGATTCAAAAACAAAAATTTCCTAATATACTTTTGCCATTGTTGACAAAGAAAAACTAACATAGAGTGCCTTGGAAGTGACACTATAGTTATGATAATTTGTGTCAAAAGACAGTTTTTGATGCTTAATATTTGAAAAAATGAAATTTATTGAAAAATGCGTATTCTACAGGGGTGGTTCCTTTCTGAATGGGCCACACTATATAAATATATATATATATATATATACTATATATATGTATATATATAATATATATATATATATATATATATAATATATATATAAATATATAATATATATATATATATATACAGTGGCGCACCCAGGGGGGGAAGCCAATGGGGCTGCAGCCCCCCGAGATTTATGGTAGTAACAAAAGAATTGAGATTACTAAAATAATAATGTGTAAAATGAGCCCACTGGTCACTATCCGTCAACGATAAGATCTATTAATGATTAACCTGATACGGATGTGCGTTTTCTATTTAAATTTAAGGAGGTAAATTGGAATTCAGCCCCCCCCCGAAACTCAATCCTGGGTGCGCCCTTGTATATATATATATATATATAAAATAAATATTATAGTATATATATATAAATATATATATATATATATATAATATATATATATATATATAAATATATATATAATATAAATATATATATATATATATATATATATATATATATATAAATATATATATATATATATATATATATATATATATGTTTATATATAATTATCTTTTTTTTTTTTAGCAATAACAGGCTATTTGAGTTTAAAAACCTACTTTTTGTGAAATTCATAAACGCCAAATTAATTTCACTCCTTCAAGAATAATATGAACTTCGTGAAGAAACATTAACTGTTTAATAAAGAAGGTTTTCAAACTCAAATATATATTTATAAATTTTTCGTATTCAGAACGTTATTTGCTAGTTGTGACATGATATACCTAGCTAAAAAAACATTTAATGACAATATATATCCTATAAAAAATTATTTGTGCTTCAAAAGTGCATATCTTTCCAGACGTTTTACATAATTCAATATGCTACCTGAAATTTATACAAATTTTGTTAAAGTGACGTCAATACATATGTCAGTGTTACATCGATTATCTCATAGTAATATATGCGAATTTCAATTCGAGTAGATTAATGATCATAGATCAATTGACGTAATAATTTACTTCCAGTTTTTTTCAGTCGTCCTTATGTACACTAAAATATTATGAGTTAATTCAAAATTTCCGCTCAATTTCTGCTCTTCCACTCTAAATAAAGAAGGTAGGTCCCAAAAGCATAGACACCAGTGTTGATCATTCCGAAAATCTGTAAAAACATCATAATATTAATTGTAGAACTTCATCCATGAATTCATAGAACACTAAACAACTAGAAGATTTATTTTTCTATGCTTGAAAAACATACCTCTCTTTATGACATGAAAGTCATGAGTGAAGCCCACAGAAGTATAAATGTGAACTATAGAGGATTGTTTCTATGAGACTAAAATGACGTATTATTTATATTTTGTGAGTAAATAATAGTTAATTTTCTGCTAATGGTTTTTATTCATATATGCCGAGTGCTTTCAAAAAGGTAAGTGAATTATAAATTCCAAACATAACTATTCTATACCTACTGCTATTCTTCAATTGAAAAATGTTCAGAAGGTAAATAACATTAGAAGACATTTTAATAGGAAAATAATTAAGAAGATATTGTGTTAAGCTTATTTAGAAGTGTGTAATAACCATCACAGTATATAGTGCAAAATAGAGTTATTTATGGGGCGGCTTGTTGACAAAGCGAACAACACATCAATAACAGGAATATTGAACAGGAACCATTATTTAAGAATGTTTAATATTTCGTTACTTAATGTTAATTTTGATAAAGCAGTTTTATGATAAAAAATTGTCGCAAGGAAAAATAAAATTTTCTAACAAAAATTAAATATTGCTATCATTTCCACGGTGTCACTTTTTCTGGATGTTATATTATGAAATATAGTTATCATCATTTGAGTATTCAGGAGATTTCATTATTTTATAGAATGTCAACAATATTTTCCGATAAAAACGTTTTGTTTTTATTTGTTAACATTAAGTCATTAAGTAAGTAACAGTCAAGAATTCATTAATATATTGAAACAATGGTTAAAAATAACAATTTACACATTTATTATAAAAAATAACGCATGACGCACGTTTCGGTGGAACTTCACCTTCTTCAGATGCTAATGGAAAACTAACTATGATTCTCTGTTACCTAAGTATATAGAAAACAAGAAATGACAAATTATGTAGAAGGGGTAAATACAAAGATGGTTACAAATAATTATTAGAAAAGAAAAAACCAATTCTGAACTGCTAGTCAGGTACGAGGGTCGTTCAATAAGTCCTCAGGAAAAGATAGGAAAACACTGTTTTTTAGGGTAAATTTTTTTTATTTCTCAACATAGTCTCCTTTCAGCTCTACACACTTTTCCAAACGTTTTTCCAAAATTTTTATCCCGTCCAAAAAATAGGATTTCGGAAGTTCTGCAAAATACTCATTCGTTTGAGCAATGATGTCCTCGTTGGAAGTGAACCGTCGTCCGCCAAGCCATTTCTTCAGATTGGGAAACAGGAAATAGTCACTTGGGGCCAGATCTGGTGAATAAGCAGGATGCTGCAACAATTTCATCCTCAATTCCACAATTTCGGCCATGGAAACAGCACAGGTGTGCACACGCGCATTGTCCTGATGCAAAAGGATTTTTTTCTTCTTCAAATGCGGACGTTTCTCTTCGATTTCCTCGCTCAACCGTTGCAATAACGACGCGTAATACGGCCCTGTTATCGTTTTTCCTTTTTCCAAGTAGTCGATGAAAATGATGCCCTGCGTATCCCAAAAGACTGTGGCCATCGCCTTGCCGGCCGATGCCACTGTTTTCGCCTTCTTTGGAGCCCGTTCACCCTTGAAAATCCACTGTGATGACTGTCTCTTCGTTTCTGGAGTGTAGTAGTGGATCCAGGTTACGTCCACAGTTACATATCGACGAAGAAATTCGGCAGGATTGCTACGGAAGAGCACCAACATGACCTCAGAGTCGACCACACGATTGCGCTTATTCTCCTCTGAGAGCAAACGCGGCACCCATCTTGCCGAAATTTTTTTCACAGACAATTTTTCATGCAAAATTGAAGCGACTGTACTTTGTGATTTGCCTGTGGCCTCAACTAATTCGCGCACTTTAATTCGTCGATCGCTCAAAATCAGGTCGTGGATTTTATTGATGATTTCAGGAGTAGACACCTCCACTGGGCGTCCCGGACGATGTTCATCTTTTGTGGATGAACGGCCACGTTTAAATTCATTCACCCAATTGTAGACTGTCGCAAACATAGGTGCAGATGTGCCATGAACTGCATCCAACTCGGCTTTGATTTCTTTCGGCGTTAAGCCTTTCAAATGGAAATGTTTGATGACAGCCCGGAACTCGCTTTTCTCCATTGTTATGTATAAACAAATGTTGTTGACTTTAATCGACGATAGAAATTGACCTACGTCATGGATCGAGCTGAAATTTTGACAGCTTTCCTATCGATAGTGCTGCTAACGGAAAAAAAATCTTTACCGATACTACGAGCGCCATCTCTTGGATTTTCTAAGGACTTATTGAACGACCCTCGTAGTTCGGTAATAACTCAATAGTATGGTACATCGTTTAGTAAATATTCCACTTTCAAACACCAATTTCAACATCGAGAAAAATATAATTAAACAAATTGCCGTAAATAATAATTGTGATCCCAATATTATAGACAATATGATAGATAAAAAGTTTTTCAAAAATGCGATTAACCAGGTGTACCCCCTTACTAAAAATAATATCAAATACAACAGCCTCACTTTCATCGGAAATTCAAGTAAAAAACTTAAATCTCTCTTATCTAAGCACAACATTAACATTGCTTATCGTACCGGTAATAATTTAGGAAATCATATAAAAAATAATAAATCCAAAGTTCATAAAGATAATAAATCAGGAGTTTATAAAATTAATTGTGGCGATTGTGATTAGTTTTACATTGGTAAAACTTTCAGAAGTTTTCAAACTAGAATTTCAGAACACAAACGTAGCTTTGTTAATCAGAAGTCGGATTCACATTATGCAAACCATTTAATCCAAGAAAATCACACATTCAATTTCGATTTTAAAATATTAAATACTGCAAGTAAGGGAATTAGACTTAATTTTTTTAGAATCATTACAGATAAATAAATACAAGCATTTCGGTCTCCTTTTGAATAGCCAAATCGATCATACTTCAAGCCCCCTTCTTAATCTTTTCAAAATTACCGAACTACCTGACTAGCAGTTCAGAATTGGTTTTTCCTTTTCTAATAATTATTTGTAACCATCTTTGTTTTTACATAATTTGTCATTTCTTGTTTTCGATATAACAGGGAAACAAAGTTAGTTTGCCATTAGCATCTGAAGAAGGTGAAGTTCCACCGAAACGTGCGTCATGCGTTATTTTTTATAATAAATGTATAAATTGTTATTTTTAACCATTGTTTCAAAAGGTTTATTAATTTAAACCAAGTATCGGCCCAATCAATCCAAAATTCATTAATATATTTGTCGTGTCTATTATATTCGGAACATAATAATTTTCATTTAAAATTGAATAAAACCCTATTTCTCCATAATCCATGTAACAAATCGAATTCACTCACGAATTTTTTATTGGAAATTTATTAGGAACAAATCCATTTAAGTGAAATTTTTACTGAACGCTGTTTTAATTTAGATCTTTTATTTGTCATGTACATTGAAAAAGCATTATTTAATTTTATGGAATCGATTAAAATTTAAATTTATTAAAAAATAATAATTGCTCATAAATGAAATAATGAATATTTTCAAGATTCCTTAATTGAGAAAATACGTCATTGAAAAATTCATAAACTCATCAATTTGATTAAATGGCGAAGGAAAAATAGGCCTGTTATAATTTTCTTATGTATACATTTACTCACCCCTGCTGCTATGTTAATTCCTTTCCAGTAATACCTAGGCGACCAAGTAATAAGTTGAACAATGAAAGCTATAAAATACAAGACAGTCAAAATGCCTGTGTTCAATAATTCCTGAAAACAAGAAAGAAATATTTCATTAGTAATTATTTCATACAGAAATTTTGAGGGGGGCTTAATAGTGTCATCTTCTACAACGTAAGGAAATATTTAATATAATGTAATATGAAAATGGCAAGTAACTAAATGAAAATAAATTCATTGATTCGAAAGATCTGATGTAAATAGTCACCAATCAAAATTATTGTTTTCAAAATTCAAATCAAACTGCAATTTTCCAATGCAATTATGAAAGATTAAATTTCAAATTTCGTTTATTCAAATTTTTAATAATAGTAGAGATTATAATGTTATAACTTTAAAATTTCAATAGCAATATTAAGGCAATCATAGTTAACTAAAATTGACTGAAAATTCAATAGCTACATAAGTACACCTTGAATTTTTAAAAATACTGATAAGTGCTACAAACCTTTATATATAATTATAAACGACACATAAACGTGGCAAAATATTACATTGCTTTGGAAACCAGAAACTGATTTGTTGTATCCCCAAATGAAAACATCTCAGATTTATTTTTTTATTGAACAAGATACTTACTGTGGCAATCCAATCTATATTCAAGTTAACAGCCTCTCGAACTCCTAGAAAGTAAACAAATATCCACAGGAGTGTTACGATGAAAGCTGCGATGACCACAAACAAGAAAAATCCAGTTCCATTGCTCCCTGGTGTTGCTAGAGCCATACAAAAAATTGCAACAACCTGAAAGGATATACTAAATTTAGTTTTTCAAAAATGTTGGGTCTATAATGAACTAAGAAATCATATATATATATATATATATATATATAATATATAATATATATATATATATATATATATATATATATATAATATATATATATATACATATTATAATATTATATATTATATATTATATATATTATATATATATATACATATACATTTACATATACATATACATATATTATATATAATATATATATATATATATATATATATAATATATATATATATATATATATATATATATATATATAAGATGTCTGTATTAAAGAGTTTTTAAAAGGATAATAAAAATAGCCCCACGTAAGGGCGCAATTGATATAATATATATATATATATATATATAATATATATATATATATAAATACTATACATATATATAATATATATATATATAATATATAATATATATATATATATATATATATATATATATATGTATATATATATATATATATATATATATATTATATATTTTTATATATACAATATATACTATATATATATATAAGATGTCTGTATTAAAGAGTTTTTAAAATGATAATAAAATAGCCCCACGTAGGGCGCCAATTGATATGACAAACTAACATTGCGTTGTAGAGCTAATTATAAAAAAATTATTGACAGCTGACATTTATGTAGTTTATTCACTAATATTTCAATATTTTAACAAATCATCCTAGTGAAATAAATAATAACAATTAAATATCAACACAAATTATAACCAACGACTTATATTGAGTTTATTTAATATTTTCAAATGTTATGCATTTCCACGTGTTATATTGCATAACTTGTGGGATTTTTCAAGAGATTCTATCAATATTCTCCAATTTTGCTGAAAAGTATTTTCCAGCAACCCCTAATTCAAGACAAGTATTAATTTTCTTCAATTTTTCCATTGGATATTGATATTTAGGCATTCCATTTTATTTTCTTGGTATTTCAATTGAGTTCCCCCATATTTCCTATTCAAATTGACATATCAGTCTCACTCAGTCCGATATTATGGCCTTAATTGATAATATCCTTTAGTTGATTTAAATGGCGCATTTAAAAATAACAACTTTTTAAATATTCAATGACAACAAAGATGATGACAAGAAAATCAATATTTTAAATTATTGAAATAAAATGTATACCGGTAGAACATATAGAAACTTCGGAAAAATAGTCAAATAAAATAACCACTGTTTTGGAAAGAATAAAAAAGATTCTAATTATTCCAATCATTCATTATTTGAGAATAATTCTTTTACAGAGAGAGTAAAAAATGATTAAAAATTAACTTTTGGGAAGACTTATAAATTAACAGTTATAAGAATTCTCATAACTTTCATTTCAAACATATCTAAATATATATATATATATATATATATATATATATATATATATATATATATATATATATATAATAACTATATATAGTATATATAATATATATATATATATATATAATATATATATATATATATATATATATAATATATAATATATATATATTATTATATATATCATATATAATATATATATATATATATATATATATATAAATATATATATATATATATATAAATATATATAGGTATTAATATATATATATATATATATATATATATATATATATATTTTATATTATATATATATTATATATATATATATATATATATATAATAATATATATATATATAATATATATATATATATATATAAAGGGTGGTTTTTTTAATTGAATGTAAATAATTCAGGGGATGAATTTTTGGCCCATTTTAAGAAGAAAACTTTATATGAACGCATGTCCTAAACGTCCTAGTTTTTGCGATACAGGGTGGTCAAGTTTCAGAAAATAATCATTTTTTATTTACAACTTTAAAACCACACAAAATATTTGAAAAAATTTAAGAAAAAAATACAAAACAAATTGAATTAATTTGATGCAGCAATTTTTCTTTAACAAAAATCTATTTCCTGCAATGTGATAATGTTATGATTATGCAGAGAAGCAGTTTGAATTTTTTTTTAAACGAAAACCATGCGTCG
>JARQZK010003373.1:0-13090 GCA_030704885.1 Cynegetis impunctata
GTAGAATCTATCCAACTTTCCGTGATACATAGAAAGTCCGGATTTACCGATTTCTCAAGAAAACACTCCAACTTATTTAGTATATTATTCAGACCTTGAACATTCAGATGCATAAAAAAAAAGCTTCTTGCGTTGGACGTACAAATATTAGAGGTGACTAAGTTGGTCACTTTTCTTTCTGTTGGGGCAGACGCCTCATAAAAAACCGATTTACTGTTACCCCCTCTGGCCATAGATCGGGATCCATTTCACGAGAGAAATATTAAGTTGGCATCATCAGTTCGAAAGAAGAATAAAGCTCAGGATGCTTTGAAACATGCTTTTCACAGGTAGCGTCGGGTATTCTACCCTTTATGAACTCCAGAATATCGGAAATTGAGGTAGAAGGATCAAGCTTTGAAATGTGTATACTTGATAAAGACTTTTCAGGTGCACTTTTGAGAGCATTCGATTTTCCAATAATGGGCCCATTTCTTTTGTTTATTTGCATTGAATTTCGGTCCTTCTGAGGTCTTTTGAGTAATTTCTTTGATTTAACTTCCTTCCATCCTGCATCAATTATATCAAGAATATTGAATGTCGCCGGGCAAGTGACACATCATTTTGAAGATGCCTTAATTATCTTCATAAACATGCTAAAAAGCATTTATTTTGCATTGAAATTAATGTAAGAAACCTATAGGAAGTCTGGGTAAAATAAATTGAAGCAAAAAGTTTCAAACGAATTTTAATTATCAAATGTTCAATTTGAAAATAATTTACTTCCAAACAGTAATGAAATATTCGTTCATTCGAAAAGTGTAATTTATAAAACGGAATTTACCTATTTAGAAGATAATCACTACCGAGTAGTGGTAGTACCAACTTGATACTTCGTATAATAACAAATTTAAAAAAAAAGCGTGAGTAGCAGAGCTCGATCGAAGTGCATCGCGTCCAGAAGCAATTCGAACGGAATTAACCCAGATATTTCAGCTCATTTGGTTTAATGGGAGCTGCTGAAGATAACACTTTACTTATACCGGGAAAAAATAAATATGAAATATAAAATAGCAATTTAAGAGTGGCGGCGGTTGGAGAAATTTACACAAATTTCAATAGTTTCGTTTTACTCGAAAAAAGTTCCAAATACCAAAGGACCCCGCACATTTAGTTAGAAAAAATGACGACAGTTAAATTCGCTCAGGTTTGGATATATTATAGATACTGGCTAGCTTTAAAACATATCAATTTTAAATTCTGTTCCCACGACTGGTTTAGGATATAGAGTGGTCCAAATGTCAATGTCCAGAAAAATCATCTTCACAATTTTAAAAAGTGATGTTAACATATAGATTTTCACTAAAATATGATAACATCACTGAAAAGCCGCTTTTTTAAGAAAGCCATCCAAATAACTTGAAAATGAGTCCGGCATATACAGGCTGTTTACTCGATGAGTTTGTGTATGCGGCTTCAACTTCGACAGTTTTATGTCAAAAAACTCCATTGCTAGCTCAACTGATAACAGACGATATCTCAAATAGTGAAAGGAAATAAAGCTTCCTACCATGTATAGTTTAGAAAAAAAAATGGTGCAAAAGTTGTCTTCATTATTTGAAAACTTTTTATTTGTGAGGTACTGGAGAAAAAGTGACTCAATTTTATATCAGTGAGTGGAATAGTCTATAAAAGGCACATATCATGTTAAAACTGACGTTTATATACCGTATGTTCATTTTTACAGGTATAACTGGTAGATAAAAATGTATTAATTATTTTTCATCTTGAGTCCTATAGTAGCGAGGTTCTTGAATAAACAATTATTTTCACATTTGAATGTTAATTTGGATTCGCGTTGATTACCGAATCTATAATTTTTGTGGAAGGATATTTCACGTGCGGGAGCATTCGAGAATAACCAAGGTACCACAACACCATTGCCACATGAGCACATGTTCCGAGTGTTCTTGCACCTGATTTGCAGGTACAGTAGTACCCCGATACCGACTGCCGGTCTTCATTATACTGAATCCATAGCTGGTACTTTGTAACATTCTTATATCTCGAGAATAGTCTCAACCTAACAAGGTTATCATCAAGATGAGCTTCATCAATTTCTAAATTAATATCTTGATCACCTCGTCTAGTATCCTGTACGTATGACGGCGCTAGCTTTAACTGATAGGTGCCCACTGTTAGGTCCCGCAAATAGTCTAAAGTGAGCCGTGGGAAGTTAGGGACATGATCGTTCCTTACAGCCGTCCATCTACCCATCCTACGAAGTAAATTCTCATTTTGAAGGAATTCAAGCAAATTATTAGACCTAGTAGCACGTTCCAAACATATTTGAGCCATTTGTTCGTTAGCTTGCATTCTTATGTCGGAAAAATATCTGTTAATGAGACTCGCAGCTATTCGGTAAAAATCACCAAGGTTAGGAGCATGCGTAGTCGAAATGATGTTCGAAAAAAACTTGAAAATGGATTTTAAATGGCCATTTCTTGATTCAATGATCCATCTTGTTTTTGTTATTAGCCTCGCTTCATTAGCATCTTCAGTTGACAACTGTGATTCTCCACGTTGGAGAGAAGGGGGCATCCTATGTCTGAAACCAAGTTCTTCCAAGAGCGGTAAGGCATCACGATACCCGCGGTCGACTACGAACGTATCGTTTTCTTCGAACCAATTTCTCATCCCTTCAACGTCTCTTTGAAATTCATTTCGCAGAATAGCAGCATCATTGTTCGAGGCATCTGAGAAATAAGGACCAAGAATCGATAAGATATAACCATCGGGGGCAACAATCAGGGAGGGTTTAATAAGGTGGCGCCCTTTATGAACGCAATATGACTGACGTAAGGTCCGGAAATTGGTGCTTTTTTGCAAATAGCTATAGGTGCCATCTACATAAACTATGGCTTTGGGTTCGTTAGGTTATGAATTATAAAGGCAATTGTCAAATTCAGTTACATGTTGTCGTATAAAGTATTGTCGTGATATGGCCGTAAATCCCAGGTTGTTCGGTACGCAGTTATTCAATATAGACGTACGTACAGTTGACAAAGCTAAACTCACACTTTGCCTCGATTTGTAAACGAAAATAACTTTGAGAAATTCGTCTGACAGCCCCTGTTTGAGTTTACAAAGGAACATTAGAAGGTCCTTTTTCGATACATATCTTCTGCAGTTTTCATTAGTAACAGGCCTGCAAAAAGTATACAAATTCCGAAAGTGGTCTTTACTTAAAGGACATAAAGCTTTGAATTCATCTTCGGAAAAACTGTTTTCGTCATGATACTTCCACTTTGTTTGGTGATCAAAAGCGCCCCTTATTTTCTGAAGAAAATTTGTTAGTTGACTTGCCTTAAGGCTCACATTTCTGACGATGCAAGGTAATGCAACTAGCAATGGACTAGGAATCATTGAGTTTTGATCGAGATGGTGTAAGCATACTCTTGATCTTTCTGTGAAGTAGATATTGTACTTTAGGAAGATATCTACTCGACAACTAGTATTCAATTTTTGGAGATTATTTTGTTGTCTATCACAAATACAACATCTACTGTCTGAAACGTGTGTCAGGGTATTCAATTTCAGTATTATATGAGGGTCGTCATTTGCATCCTGTACTTCTTCACTTACTTGAAGGTAGCAATTTATACACAGTCTTGTGAAAAGCGTTATAGGTACTTCCTCCATATTTCGTTCCTGTCTTTTAGTTATAGCAATTTCTCTTTTTTCGGCATCGTCTTCTCGATCTATTCGTTTCATGTTCTTAAGGAATCCCTGGATTCCACAAACAAAGCAAAAGTGACGAACTTGATTATTCATTTTTCAATTAAAGTCACGTTTATTCAAACTCTGAAATGTAGCTTAACGAAGTAATAGAAAAACTAGCAACAAACAGTTACAACTAACCCACTAATAATAAACTCAATAAAGAAAATAACGTTGAAAGCGCAGATACTATACTAACTCATTGCACAGAAGATATTATTATTTGGATGAACACAGAAGAGCATAATTTTTTGATCATGGATTTTGTGTAACTCTCTGCAGAATTTATCAGCAGTCACAGAATTCAAATCATACAGGGATACAACATGCATGAAGATAATCATTTTTTTTTCAACGTATAACTTAAGCCTTATGTCGTTAGAGTTACGAGAATGTTCGAATAACGGTCAATTGTTACTAATGAAAAAATAAATACTATATCCAAATAGATCTTATATTCATGTGTAAAAAGAAACGAAATCCAAAAGGCGATTATTTGAGACTGCTTCCAATTAAGAATTGTTGAAAGATGTCGACTGTACGAGGAAACCGCTAATGATGTGTAACTTTTTGCTACGAAGGAAATCAACTAAGGAACTAATATGAGGAAGAAACAAAGCCAGTAACGAGATGCTTCTAGACTTACCAACCCTCAAAAGTGCAATATATTTTGAAACATGAGCTCATGATCCGAATCGAGACATTAAATTATGAATATTAATCTGATCAAAATTAAAGTGTAAAAATAATTCTTTATTCAAGAACCTCGCTACTATAGGACTCAAGATGAAAAATAATTAATACATTATTATTATCTACCAGTATGCCTGTAAAAATGAACACACGGTATATAAACGTCAGTATTAAACGTCAGTTATGTGCCTTTTTTTATAGACTATTCGACTTACTGATATAAAACTCAGTCACTTTTTCTCCAGCACCTCACAAATAAAAAGTTTTCAAGTAATAAAGAAAAAAAATTCGGAGACTTCAACTTTTGGACCATTTTTTTTTCTAAACTATACATGGTAGGGAAGCTTTATTTCCTTTCACTATTTGAGATATCGTCTGTTATCAGTTGAGCTTAGCAATGGAGTTTTTTGACATAAAACTGTCGAAGTTGAAGCCGCGATACACAAACTCACGAGTAAACAGCCTGTATATGCCGGACTCATTTTCAAGTTATTTGGATGGCTTTCTTAAAAAAGCGGCTTTTCAGTGAAGTTATTCATATTTTTAGTGAAAATCTATATGTTAACATCACTTTTTAAAATTGTGAAGATGATTTTTCTGGACATTGACATTTGGACCACTCTATATCCTAAACCAGTCGTGGGAACAGAATTTAAAATTGATATGTTTTAAAGCTAGCCAGTATCTATAATATATCCAAACCTGAGCGAAATTAACTGTCGTCATTTTTTCTAACTAAATGTGCGGGGTCCTTTCAGCTCATTTGGTTCGATGTGGGCAGCTGGAGTTGCCATTATACACTGGAGAGTAAAAATAATATATAATATATATATATATATATATATATATATATAATATATATATTATATATATTTATATTTATATTTATATATATATATAATATATATTATTATATATATATATATATATATAATATATATATATACTATATATATATATATATATATATATATATATATAATATATATATATATATATATATATTATGTTATATATATAATATATATATATATATATATATATATATATATATATATATATATACATAAAACTACTACTGCACCTGACTGTTGACTTTTCATACTATGTAATGTAGTCTATTATTTTCGGGAAAAAAATACAACTAAAAATGTTGAAGAAAGATTTTATTACCTACTGTTTGTAAGTAGATGTCTTAAAATTCCCAACTACTAGATAATTGAAAAATTCGTTTGAAAAACTGTAGGCTATCTTCCGATTCATTTCACCAACATTTCCTCAACAGGTTTTTAAATGTAAATGATGTTCCCGGATCATCTATGAGTTCTCAAGGGGGTTTTCTGTCGCTTGTGTTAGGGATAATTCCTGCTCATGGCATCCATCGTCCATCGCAGCTTCGTCGCGTCCACGTGCCGTGGACATAAGCCCTCCTACGCGGTATCGGCCGCCAAGAATCTCTTTTTTGTGCAAGTTGCATCCAATTGTGTTCTATTCTCCGTATATCGTCTACCCCTCGCGTTGGTGGTCTGCCCTGACTTCTTCTATCTTCACGGAGTCGCCATTGTAATTGCCTCTTGGTCCATCTATCATCATTGGGCCTTGCTACATTGCCTGCAAATCTCCATTTTAGCTTTGTGATTTTTTTCTATGATGTTCTCTATCCCCGTTCTTTTTCGGATTTCCGTGTTCTTAACGTGGTCCGTGAGCTTAATTCCTAATATTGATCCTTCCATTTTCCTCTGTGATATCCTCAGCTTATTCATGTTGTTTTTAGTGATCATTAGTGTTCTGCATCCGTATGTTAAAACTGGAAGCACACATTCATTGTATACCTTTCTCTTAAGGCTCATAGGGATTTCGCTATTAAATACGTTCTTCAATTTGTCATCTGCAGCCCAACCTAAACCGATTCTTCTTTGTATCTCTGGTGTCTGGTTGTATCTAGTGATTTTCACTTCGTGACCAAAATATTGTTATTGTGTAACTTCAGATATGATATTGGTTTCTAATTTTATTGTTCCACCGATAACTAAGTTTGTCATTAAATTCGTTTTACTTTGGTTTATCTGTAATACCACTTCTCTGGTTACTTGTGCAAGTTCATTTAGCATTACTTCGGCTTTCTGTAGGTCATCAGCGATGAGAACAATATCGTCGGCGAATCGAAAGTTGCAGAGCATTTTTCAGTCGATGTTTATCCCTTTTTTGCACCAGTTAAGTTTTTTGGAGGCGAATTCAAGAACTGTCGTGAAGAGCTTTGGTGACATGGTGCCCCTTTATCTGAACCTCTCTCTAATGGGAACTTATTGTTTTTTTCGTGGAGTTTCATACATGGCGTTGATTCTTTATAGTTGTTATATATTAGACAGGTGTATCTGTAGTCCACACAATACTGGGTGAGAGCTTTGACCACTCCTTTAGATTCTGTCGGTGTCGAAGACCTTCTGGAAATCAACAAAAACAAGAACTAGTGGTCTGTTGTATTCTACGGTTTTCTCTACAAGGTTTTTTTTAACGTTACAAGGTGATCGTTGGTGCCGAAACCTGAGCGAAATCCTGCTTACTCTATATTTCGTGATAGGTTTAGTTTATTTTCCAGTCTGTAAGTGATTACTTTGGTGAAAAGTTTATATAGATGGGAGAGAAGGATTATGGGTCTATAATTTTCGGGTCCCGTAGGGTCTCCTGTTTGATAGATTTGTATCATTAAAACTTTGTCCCATTCACTTGGGATTATGCTGTCGAAAAGACAGCATAATCCTTACGATCAAAAGCAAAATCTATTAATTACGCGATTTCTTCTGTCTTTGTTACGATAGTTTTCGTATGAAGAAATTAAAGTATACAACATTGAATTGAAAATATTATAAGTTATAAACGTAAGGCCAAATCTCTGAAAATTATACCACAATTTCTTACGGATATAAAATCTCCAAAATTATTTAAGACGAATCAGACCAGATCATTACTTGTGAAAATCGGTCTTAATTCCAAAAATAAATAACCATATTTTCAAATTTTTATGTGTGAGTGAACTAACCCAATAATGTAAACTAGAATTTCGTGTCCCTAGCTCTTCAGTAATTCATATTCTCCCTGTCTATTATTATCGAACGTTCATTCTGAATACTCTCAAGTTCTTGTTTTCCACCACCATGATTTTCAAGAGTTTATTACGCTCATAAGAGCCGAATAGGGGAACCAGTTGTGCGAAAATTAAAAATTGTTTTTTCATTACGAGTAAAATGTGAAGTGGACACTTTTGAATGCTGAGGCCGCCGATATTACTATTTGAGCACACCACAATTGATGAAATAAGGGATTATTAAATAAGAAAATAAAGATGGACGTGTTCCATGAAAATTGTTACCAGTTTTAAAGAAAACAACAGAAATTATTAACTAATTAACCAAAAGAAACTATGACAGTATCTATATAGAAACGAAAGTGATTCTTATTCAAGATTCAGTAACACAGCCCATAATATTATTTTGACATCACTTAAATATTAAATCATTCTAAAGCTCGATTCAACTACACATTACGATGGAGTAAACAATGCAGACAACTTAATATATGACTGTCGTTCGAATTCATGATCTATTATTAGTGCTCCCTTAAACAAAACTACCATGAAACAATTACAGAACACGAATTTGTATGATACGCTTCGACCACGTAGTAAGCATTGTTAGGTTCGATGGAATCTACAACATCGAAGTTTTTAACGACAAACTATTCAACAAACTATCCATTATGGATTTAACGGTACTAATCACCTATATATAACCTTACAAGAATGAAATTTGATGAAAAAATAAAAACGAAATTGTGATAAAGTAAACACAATATTTTGTAAATGTTGTTGAGTAAGCTGCACTATCGCCAAAAACCAGAAAGTCTATGATGAAGAAGTGAGAACTTATATAGGTATTATGAATATATATATATATATATATATATATATATATATATATATTTATATATGTATGTTTATATATATATATATATATATATAGATATATATATATATATATATAGGTCAGGGGCGGCTAGTCAAAGGAGGCTAAGGAGGCTAAGCCTCCTCAATAATATTCCGTGTATCACTAATATATTATATTGAATAGTCAGCATTATTCAGCATATTCATATTAATCAAAATCATATTATTTTATGCACCTACCTTCCTTTCAACATACATTATATAATATGATTTATTAATTAAGATATAAGGTATTTACGTTTACTGCTTTTCATTCATTTCAAGATTTGTGGCAACGCTGCGAAGGCATTGAAAGGTATATTCTCAACGTTCATTATGCCTGCCACAGAAACGCAAACAACGGTGCAAATACTCCGAATGAATACTTCATTGCAATAGAAAAGCAAAACACATGTGAATGGCAACACGGATAGGAACCGAGTCTCATACAATGTCGACCAATCACAACTATAGAATTTCGCTTGACATCGAGTGAATTCGTTGGAAAGCATTAATTGAATCGTAGTGTGATCGTAGTTACTAATGGCAGCGTGTTTACTTCCAAAAATTTCAATTGTGACTTAGTAGAATATTTGTTATCCCATAACTTTAGTGCACTAAGTTATGAGGATAAAGTTTTGATAAAAACATTGCGACCTACCCCTGAATTAAACAATTTGGTGCAGCGTAACAGACAACAAAACCGCGGTTTTAATACAAGGAATAATGAGAGACATCCTTGCCTAACCGGATCACAGGTAAAAAATTAATTATTTTGTTGGCAGTGTTTACTTTTTACTAGTGAAAATGTCTCTGTTTGGGGCCGCTTAGGATTTGAGGATTTAAGTCTATACCTAGTTGAAAGTGAGGAATTTTTCACTGATAAAGTAACTTTAAATACAGCGCGCGGATTAATATCTTACTTACAAGATAAGGAATTTATATATTTTTTGAACATCTTTAAATTAATTTTTGAACAAACAGAAATAGTTTTTCAAATCTTACAGCACAAGTTTTCAGATGTAATTTACTCACGAAATCGGCTCAAGTTTCTTTTGAAAAAAATTTCAGAATTTCGTGGATTAGTTTATTTTAAAAAACTATTTTCTGTATTTCAAACTACTGATGATACGACTCAGTTTAGCCCAAAACGAAAGAAACTCAGTTACGCAGATATGGAGCTTCACTATAAGCAAATATTTTATGAAATTTTGGATACTATTAGGGGTCAAATAGAAATAAGGTTCTCTGATTTGAAAGAACTGCATTTCTTCGACTTACTCAATAAAAAATTGTTAACTGGATTTTCGGCTAATTTTCCAGATAACCTTTTGGAAAATTTATGTCAAAAACACTTGTTTTGATAAGGTGGCCATAAAAAGTGTACTGTGTGTTGTTTATAATGACAATGAAATTTTGGGGCAAAATGAGAATCATGTGAGGACTATTAAATACCTTTTTGATAATGATTTGAATCAAGATTTACCCCAAGTTTATAAACTCTTATGTCTAATTGTTTCTATCCCGGTGACATCGGCTTCCGTAGAGCGCTCGTTTTCCACTCTTAAGAGAATTAAAACTTATTTACGAAATTAAATGAGCCAGGATCGTTTGAAAAATATTAGTTTGTTGTCTATTGAAAAGGAATTGGTAAAACTTTTGGCGAAAGACAAAAAATTTTATGAGGATATTATAGATCATTTACGTTATAAACGTTAAAGATCGCAGAATCCCGCTAATCTTCAAAAATATATAATAACTTTTTATTTGCTCTCACCAGCTGTTAACAAATTCGTTAAGTAGGTACTAGGTAGGTACCTATTTTGTGAAAGAAAAAAAAATTTGATGAATAGATGAATAGATTAATTGGCTGAGAAGGGCTTTTTGTTAATATTGTAAATAGGAGTTTGTAGGTCTCAAGGTAGACACTCGAAAGTGAAAACAAATTAATAGCTTAGGGTGCTTGTTTTACTGTGATTTTCTTTAAATTATAAGGCGGTTGACCTTTGAAATCCTAAAAATTTTCGCCTATGGTGTATTTTTTAACACCTCTTGTAGCCTCCTCAAACCAAAACCTCACGAGCCGCCACTGATATAGGTATATAATATATATATATATATATATATAATATATATATATATATATTATATTATATATATATATAGTATATAACTATATATATATATATATATATATATATATATATATATGTATATATATATGTGTGTGTGTAGGTATATACAGGAGAGAGATAGAGAGAGATTTTCCGTTTGACCAACCATAACCAAACTTGGCACATCAAAAACGTGATTTTTTTCATGGAGCATGATTTTATGTAAAAGTATTATAATATATACCTGCTGTTAAGTTTTTGTAAAATTTAATTCTGTAGAACGCGTGGCGGGCTAGCGGTCCGACGCATTCACCATTTTGTATTTAAAAATATCCGCAGGAAAGCGTGGCCAAGAATCTAGTACAAGGTAATCTCAAATTTAGATATCATTCAAGGTGAAAAAGCGGGGACATTTCAATTAATTATTGGCGAAACCTGTCGCTCATATTGACTTCAGAATATTATAATGATATTTTCCCTATTTTTGCAGTATTTGTCCTCTAGTTAAGTAATCAGAAATTGTGTCGTCTCTAATTTTAACCTGTAAAATATATATATATATATATATATATATATATATATATATATATATATATATATAACATGTTTATATATATATATGTACATATATATATATATTATATATATATATATATATATATATATATATATATATATATATTTTATATATATACATGTATATATATATATTATATAATATATATATATATATATATATATATTATATATATTATATATATATATGTACATATATATATTATATATATATATATATATATATATATTGTATATATATATATATATATATATTATATTATATATATATATATATATATATATATATATAATGTACTATGTACATATATATATATATATATATATATATATATATATAATATATATATATATCTATATATATATTATATATATATATATATATATATATATATACAGGGCCGTATCCAAGGGGCGCCAGTGGAGGCTGAGCCCCCTCTGATATTAACTAAGCCCCCTCTAGAAAAGCTACCAGAATTATTACAAATCAAAAATGTTTGTATCTGCGTTGAAACATAAAACTAGCCTAGTTACAAACAAATCTACCTTATTCTAAAACTGACCTAAAATTATTTATTTGTGGCATCTTTTAACCCGCATGTTGACGTTTTTTATCCTAAAATGAAATAGCGACAAACGAGCGGCTACAGGGTTGCCAGATTTTTCAGAGCCGTGTTGCACTTTAGACACTTATTTGTCGCCCAGAAGCACAACCGTGGTTGCGACATGTTAACGGGGAAACATTGGTAACAAGTATTTTTCATATAAAATTTACTTATTCTAGGGGTTATTTCATACTTGTTTTGCTGCTAATTTGTCGCCCAAAATCACAATCATGATTTTTTTCGCAACTGCATGAAAAAATAGGGCACCCAACATGTTGCCTACTCGTCCGAAAAAGAATAATAGGTACTTTCGGGACTTTTTACTTAAATTACTATCACAATCAAAACCACAATTTTGTTACAAATATCTTTATTTTTATATAAACTGTTCACAAGACATCATTACATCATCATCATCTTTGTCTGTGCTTGAAGTTGTGGATTGGTTCTGCTACTGATACATATCAGAATTAAATTTTGCATACATAGCTTCGCTAGTCTCAAATTATTTACAGCAAATTTCATTTTCAGGTGAGATCTAATAGACAACTGAATTTAACATTTTCACTATCATTTTATTTCGAATTTTACATTTAACAATATTAATCAATGAAAATATCCTTTCCACGAATGAATTGGATGACGGTAACCTTAGAAGAGTAAATGCAAATAGAGCTAAATCTTCAAACATGAATTTGTAGGCTGCATTTTTCAAATCTATAGTCTTCCTCCAAAAAGTGGTTCTATGATATAAATGTGTATAGATATATTTATTTGTTTATATTCAATGATGAAAGTATATTTTAATTTTTTTTTATATTTTTCATTTCTATCAGTTTCATTTATTTAATTTTCTAGGAGAAATTTTTTATTTATTATTTTTATTAGAATGAATTTTTTTATTTTTCCAAAATGTTTTTCAATTAATATTCGTTTTTCAGTATACACTTCCAGCTAAAAAAACAGAAAAAGCTGTATATTCCTATCTTTTTTTCACGTATATTTCTTTTAGTACTATGTAAAAAACATGCCCCTTCTAGTATTTGTTCAGCCCACTCTAGAAACCAGTGCTAGTTACGGCCCTGTATATATATATATATATATATATATATATATATATATATATATATATTCATCATCTTTGTCTGTGCGAGATTATATATATATATATATATATAATCTCTTGTATATATATATATATATATTTATATAATATATATATATATATATATATATATATATATATATATATATTTATATATTCCATATTGGAGATTCTCGAAAATTGATTACTGTGCCCTCTACTACAAAGTCATTTTTGAAGATGACTTTCATCGATGCAGTTTGATCAGTGGCCGTGG
>JARQZK010003374.1:0-13044 GCA_030704885.1 Cynegetis impunctata
GAATGGAATACTCACTGAGCCCCACATCTTACCTGACTGATAAACGGGCGAAGAATATCTGAACTTTTTGCAAAATCATCTCTTAAAAGAAGTACCATTGAATATCAGGCAAAACATGTGGCTTTTGCACCTCTTCATTTTAGAAGGGATGTGAGGGAATTCTCAGATAATACTTTACCCAATAGATGGACTCGTAGCAATGGACCAGTTGCGTGGCCACCTCGATCTCCAGAACTAAATACATGTGATTTCTTTTTATGGGGTTACATGAAGAGTTCAGTTTTTAAAACGTCTGTGAACACACGGAAGGAAATGGTTGTTCGCATAGAGCAGGCTGCAGCAAGATTAAGAGGGAAAGCAATTTCGTTGCTACGCGCCGTCACGTAACAGCGGATAGAAAGTGTACAGTGTTGCATAAGAGAAAATGCCATTCTCAAAATTTTCTGTCCGTCACTGCTCTGCAAAACTGATATCATTTCTGAGCAAGACTCTTCAAAATTGATTCGAGTTTGCAGTTCAGCTTTGATTAAATCCAGGGACATTTTGTTTCGCTCTTTGGTCCATAAATTATTTAATAAACTAAAAATCCTTTCGCAAAAGGCGTTGCTTGTAGGAATTGACAAAACAAAACCAACTATTTTCTTTAAATATTTGAAGTCGTTAGAGAGGTTTGTTCTAAAGAAATAGGTCCAGATTTTATCGTTTGCCATGTCTTTTGGAAGGACCTTGAAAACAGCTTTCAGACATGCGAACTCTGTATAAAGAGAATCAATGTCAATTGCATCTTCAATTATCAATATCAAAGGAAATTCAGAGTGTACTTCTCACGTCAGTTTCAATTCATCTGATTTAAGAGAAAAAAGCTCAAACTTTTTGTAAAGACCATCATGCCGAAAATCATATCTCTCTTCCAATGCATGATTAATATCCAAAATAGTGAAGCTATCACTTTCTAATAGCAATATCACTTTCGTGAATTCAGGCAATACATTACTCAAGAAGAAAAGGTAAAAGTCATTTATACCTTCTTTTTTACACCCTTCACCAGAGTTTATATCATTATTGTCGCAACCTTTGGAAATGAACTCCCATAGCATGTATGGCTTGTTATTATTCCAAAAAATAATATTTAACGGCAGGCCAACTATGCACCAATCGATCTTTAGCTGGCAAAAGTGACAACCACCTTGTAGGAGCATGTCTTAGCAGCTCTTTGTATTCTATTTGAGCAAACTCACAACATTTTTTCAATTTCTTTGTTTTCAAAGCTGACGAACTAAATTTGCAATAAATTTTCATTATGATGCTTTCCACGTCAACATCGAGACCTTTCAACGCATACATTACACAATTATTTATTACGTGGCAATAACAATTGGCATTGAACATGCCCGTTTTCCGCTTTCAACTTCTGATACACCGAATTATGTATGCCGTAATTTACAGAAGCATTATATGCACTGTATGAACTTATTTGATCAATGCTGAGGCCGGCATCAGCAGTGATTTTATAACGCATTGATATACAATGCGATGTTTCGTCAGCGTCTTCGTAAAAGTCCAATAATTTTTAACAAATACCTTTTTTACTATCAAAAAACTGAACGGCATAGGGAAACGTTTTTATATCACCAACGTTCGATGCGTCTGAACCTACTGAAAAATAATGAAATTTGAACCTGATACCAATTTTTCCTGCGAATACGGTCCTAAAACACGGAGTGTAATTCCCGAAGACTTTGTACGTCCACATGTCATTTTGCAGTTATTTGACTATCTGGAATTATTTCGTGTAAAATTTTTCCCAAGCAGTCTAAACTATTGTAAGTCAAACCATGTTCGACATTATGATAAACTAATGCTACTTCTGCATTTACGATCGAAATTTCTTCCTTACTCTCTTTCTTTATGAAAAAAGTGTCCATGCACCTTGAAGTCTTTTTGACTGACAGCATCCTTTTATGCTCGGCACTAATGGCATGAACCTACAACAATGCAATGCAATACAAATAACAATTCAATTATTGCGGTAATATGAACAATAGTAATGAGCATACTTGAATACCCACTTTTACATGTCACCCACAGTAAAAAATCGACGATGCATTGACGTCGCCAATAAATAAATCAAATTTGAAACATAATAAATATACTTAGTGATGACGACTCACTTTCAACGCGCGGCGACCTTTATACTGAATTGCGATATCCGAGTTACATGTTTTACAAGTTTTGCAGTGAACTCTTTTTTTCCCCAATCCAGTCTTTAAAATCAGGATCATTCGTCCAATTGTCACTAAAACCTATGAATCTCTTTTTACTCGTTGAAGGTAACGACGATGAGTCCATATCGATAAACAATGTACGTCCAGTCTAGTCCGAATCAAAACTAAATACTATTAAACCCTATGAAAGTGACGTGCGGTGGCTTAGGTGGCTAGCGGAGCGGGAGTGCGGGAAATGGCCGGGCGCTCATCCCCCTCGCACCTCACGCACTCACTCCCACACAAGCTGACGTGTGAGTTGTGTGTTTTGTCTATGACACGACCGACGGGCAACGACTCGACGACACATAGGACGACCGCGGTCTGTAGGTACCTACCGCGGCAATATTTTATTGTTACGTCGCACCGTGGTGCCGTAATTTTGTGGAAAAAAATTAGTATTCATGAATTTCGGGACAGTAAGATGTAATTACTGGACACGGGACCATACGCAAAATTCCGGGACATTCCCGGATTTCCCGGCCATCTGGCAACCCTAGACACGGCCGACGGGCGATGACTCGACGACAAATAGGACGACCGCGGTCTGTAGAAACCTACCGCGGCAATATTTTATTGCTGCGTCGCACCGTGGTGCCGTAATTTTTTGGAAAAAATTAGTAGTGGTCGCAATCAGAGCATAAATATTTACTCAATACTCTTGATACACAAGCTGTTGCATTCAACTTTAATCTAACATCTAAGTATAATAGTATATTCTGTAACAAGGTTAGAATGAAAATTCGATGCGAGTGGAAAAGTTCCGAGCGCGAGCCGAAGGCGAGCGTGAGGAACCACTAGCATCACGAATTTTCATTCTAACCGAGTAGCAGACAATACTTTCTCCACGATCGAAAATTTCAAATATATATTTTTATATGAAAACGAACAAAAGATAATTTATATTACAGAACTCAATCACAATTATATTAGGTAAACACTCAATAATTCGAGATACATTCTACTTTGTATTAATTGTTATATTTGTACAGTTCTCGAAATGAAAACTAGTGCATTATTGGAAGAATTTTCAACAATTGTGTGGTTTGTAGAAGATGAACTAACAGTCACATAATTTGAAGTGGAAGGCATGATTAGCGGTGTATTAGATCCAGTAATTGATGAGACTAACTTATTTGCTTTATTTATTCGATTTTGCACCGAATTTTCATGTATCCTTCTGACACTTGAGAAGACTTCCACCTCCCATGCCTTTTCAGTGTTTCCATATCTGCTCCTGTGTCCACTAACACAGTAGCCGACGTCCTCCGATAACAATGTGGTGTTGTATTTTCACACTCTGATTCTGAATCACTGCATAAATTCATAATACTCATTATATTTTCGAATGAAAACGTGACAGCAATAATTTTGACACTTACTCAAATTTGCCACTACGATCAAGGCTAATTTCATTATTGCTGGCCAGTGTGAGAATATTATTCTATTACAAGGGAGAGAAAGCAAATACATTTAAATTGCATGGGGGCAGAGGTGTTGCAGAATATTTCTTCAATCTCAAGAGAGAGAATTTCAGCATTATGTAATCAAATTTGATATCAGAATTGAAGAATTCTGTGATGATCGTGGAGAAATTAATTCATTTTAAAATAGGAGTTATCTTGTTATAGAAGTTCAGTTCTAACTAATGTCACAATCAGTTGATTAAATTGAGAATTTTTTATGTGAATAATTCAGCATATCCGTTTGATTTATGATATTCTTCGGTTAAATCAATCTATAGACACTGACGTACTCAGAGCAAAATAAAAAGTTACGTATGTACTATAGATGGTTTATATTATGAATAACTAGCTGATAGAACTTTTGAAATTACCGCTCGACGAAATATGAACATTTTAGAAGACATATCCATTCATATGAATATCTGATTAAACCAATTGAATTACAACAAAAATATTTGGAAAAATATGACTGCCAACATTTCTCTATAGAAAATATGAAATTTATAAAACCATAAACATGTTGAAATTTTTGAGTTATTTCTATTACTGTGAAAACTTAACGTATTTTCAGAATCCGAATAAGTGAATTGATTCTCTATCAATCAGCTATAATATTCGCCATTCAATCATTGAGCTTGAGTATGCATTGTTATGGTAAAATTATTGGTTACAAAGAAAATGAGGAATATGCTGAAATGTGAAAAATACACAAAAACCTAATTTTTCAGTACCCACTGTGAGTTTAATTCAAAAAATTTCTAAATCCATTTAATTCCCCATAATCCAATCAGAACAGAAAATAATTACAAAACTTGAATTGACTACGTAATTTATTACTATCACAAAAATACTTTGCAAAATATGAAACTGCGATTGTAGTTTCGGTCACATCATCGGACAGATTGAGTTAAGAACAATTAAACCAAATAAGATGATAGTCTAGTGACCGAAATTGCAATCGCAGTTTTATATTTTTCAAAGTATTTTTGTGATAGTAGCAAATTGCGTAGTAAATTCAAGTTTTGTTTCTGTTCATCATGTTAAATTATCACGTAGTAACGACGGATTCTATCCATTATTAGAAAATGATTATGTCTTTCATTTGTTATAAAGTAATCTTAATAAATTATTAAATTTATGTCCAAAACTCATATTTCAACATATCGACTTGAGTTATTAGTAACCATTATTCAAAGATATTTCAGATATTGTCATTAAACTCATATTTCGAAGGTACTATTTGTTTGAAGATAATTTGATGATATTTTATAGTTTCATAGAACACGTAATACTTTTTCTGACTTCAATAAATGAACGTTTTGATACACGAATGACGAACTTATAAGATGATTTCTAACTTGTTTCAATAAATCGAGATGAAACTTACCAGGTACGAATTTGAACTCCACAGGAATAGTAGCACCTTTTTTCAGTCGACAGGGAGGTTTCTTACAACGTCCAACAGCAATTTCTTGTTTTATTTCATCTAAACCTTCTGTAGGACAAAAAATGAGCATTAGATATACCTACGGAGGCCAGCCTGACAATTCATTTTTATGAACTAAAAACCGAAAACAATAATGCAGAAGTTCCTTAATATTATTTATTATATAGATTACACATAAATCCTTAATGTGAAAAAATCGGATATTTCAGCAATATACCTATACATCAAAAATTACAATTTTATTCAGTTTATGAAATAAAATTTATCAAACTAATTAATGAATAAAAGTATTAACCAAACTTGAAAAACTGTTTTCAGTCAAAGATTATTTGGGGACTAAAATCACAAATCAAGAAACATATGAATTAAAATTCATGATTGAGGAACTTCCACTTAATTGATTTCTTTACGCTTATGATTCAAACATGAAAATGAGATGAGAAATATATATATATATATACATATATATATATATATATATATATATATATATATATATATATATATAGAGATATATATATATATATATATATATATATATATATTGTATATATATATATATATATATATAAATATATATATATATATAGATATATATAATATATATATATATATATATATATATATATAATATATATATATATTAATATATATATATGTATATATGTATATATATATATATATATATACATATATATATATATATATATACATATATATATATATATATATATATATATATATATACATATATATAGATAAATGTATAATGTATAACATTTTTTCGAGTTTAGAATCGTTGATAAAGTCGAATGCCTTTTGCGTATATAAAAGGATTCCGATAGCCATGTTGTTCTTCTCTATCGATTCATATATTCTACTGTATTTATCAGTGCCGTTGCAGTATTTAACTAATCAACTTATTTATGATTTGGAGGTAGTAAATAACTGTATCTAAAAATTCATAGTCTTTAGTTATAATATATGTTATTGCAACGAAACATGTTTTCACCGAAGAGTTTTGTTCTCATTAAATAGTTGTTACTAGAATGTTTGACATCTATTTTGTCATAAATAATCATAAAATTATTTAGAATATAAATAATATTGACAGAGAACGAAAAGATATACTTACAGAATATATTTTTCACTATCAGCTTATTTATATGGTTTTTGGTTGCTTGTTTTATGAGTTAATTTTTTGGGATTCTATATAGCTTAGTTGTATGGGCTAATAATTGTGTATAAATAATATAGGTATGGATTTCTTGAATTGTTTTTTCTCATATTTTTGGTGAAGTGAGTTTCAGTGGTCTGTTGATATATCTAATACCTAATATGTTTTCCAGAAGAAAATTACATATTTTCTCCAAGAAATTTTGCTCCTTCCATATTCTGATGATTTCATCAATTTGATAAAATTATATTCAAAAATATGTAATGTGCCATATTTTTTGCCTAGGAAGAGGAATAGAAAAGAAGCACCAAACCATTAGTATATTTCGTGACACCTTAGATGTATCTATTCATTTCAAGCAATATATTGAAACATTGAAATTTTTTGTAAAAGTTAATAATGAACAGAAAAACTCACACATATTACAGAAAATAATATTGAACGATTGACTTAAAATCCTCAATTTAATTAATCCAAAGCAAAATCTAATCAACAAAATTTGATCGGATGAAAAACAGTGATTTCAAACTCATTTGGAAATCTAAGTTTCATCACTCAAAAATGACACGAGTAATATAAAAACTAGTAGAAGTTATATCTGGAATTCAAAACAAAAACTAAATACTAAACATTCGAATTAAATTGAACAACTCAACTGATCATATATTTAGCTGACAATCTCTGAATCATATACATGCAATAAAACACTTATCACTGATATAGATTCTCACAAAAATTTGTTACTTCAATGTAAGTGATCCATCTACATACAAGAAAACTGAAATGGATTCACCTGAGACTGTACATAATCAAATTGACACTGATCGAAATATTGTGACGAAAAATCTTCATATCCCACAAATTGAAAAAAAATGCATCCAACAATATTATCTGCCTCATTTTTAAGGTTTTATCAAGAAATATCAAAATGATATTCAGTTGAGATCTATTGCCATTATAGAATAACAATTATCTGAATTTGTGGCGTCATTGGCGACAAATATACCATCAATATCACATTAAAAATCTCTTGAATTTTGGACAATATTAACAATTTCTGAAAATTATACATTTTTCTATTAGAAAGGTATCATTTCTCTTTATACTTAAATCATGTAGTCAAATTAACATACAATTAAAAATGCAAATTAGAATACCACGTATGTGTATTGTCATAACACACATCGAGAAACTGATATCATAGAAACAACTCTAGTCACGCTTGGAACAAAAATTATAAAAATGTATATTTATTTCTAAGCTTATAGATTCACAAATCACACAATCAAACCAAAGCTTCGAATATTTAAAAATATCAACGAGAATATAGAAGAATTATGACTGAAATCAATCAAACAGTATGCAGGAATTGAACCTAGGATAGGTATTTTCTGAACAATTGTGCATAATCAGTAAGAGTAGAAAAGTTAGAGCTAGTCATCTAAATCGAGTAAGTGTTTCTAATAGTCCTAAAGTTGCAATTTGTTTCTTATTTTCACAGTTCCCATTAATGTTGAATGCAGTGAATGCAGTGAATGCATATATAACTGCTTCAGCTCTAAATTCTAAATTCTTATATGTTTATCACACTACAGAAAGAAACTTACCAATGTTTTTTTATATATTACAGATTTTCTAAAAGTTTAACACAGCTCTTTTTAGATACATGTGTAGGTACTCCTCGCACTGGCGCTGCATCAATTGAAAATGAAAATTTCATTTACCAAAAAATGTATAGTTTATATAAGCCGCATTTCCAGAGTTTTCGCTCGTTTAGTTTCGGAATTTTCAGGGAAGAACGTGACAAAAAATTAGAAAATAAAATGAAATAATTCCTTGTGAAAGTAATATCAATCAAAATATTCAAAGCTTTAATGATTAAGAGTTATTTGCAATTTACTCCTGACAAAATGAATAATAGATTTCACTTCTCGATATTACTCTTAAGGTGCTTCTAAATGAGCAATATTTTTAATGAAATATGCGGCTGGAACATAGTAGCCAGCAATATTGCAAAAATTACAGCCAGCCTATGCCATATAGGGTAATGTTTTCAGTATGTCCAGGTCATATAGCCACACATGTCCTGTGAAGCCGAGGTTGTTTCACCTATTGCAGACAAGTTGCCGCACGATCGCTCGGCGAGCTAAAATACTGCCATATTTACATCTTCGGGCGTATGTCCGTATACTTGTACACTTTCGTGTAAGAATAAAGCAGAACTCTAACACAGAATGTCAAGTAAACCCGAGATTCAAAGAATTATTTGCTGTTGTTTGGGAAAATTTAGGAGTAATAATGACTTAAACTTGGTCCAATGATAGGGTTATAGACTTTATTGACGAAATACATGTATGCCCTGAGTTGTGGAATGTAGAAACGGAAATATATGAATATCGAAAAAAAATGACGAATGGGCTGTTGTTGCTGAAAAGTTTGATATTTCAAGTGATGAGAAGTAGAAAAAATTCATCAATATTTTTGGTCCTATTGTACTCGAAAGAAATTCGAATTTACTCTTTGACATTCTTGAAAAATTTTCAAATAAGTTATTGTCAAGTCTTATTTCTAGTCTTATGTTACCTTAAGTTTCACGCCTATTGAAGTAGGGTCGAATCCATAATCTTCTCTTTTTTTCATTTAAATTTTCTTTCAACACAATATATGCCGCGTATGATTTCGTCAGCCATTGTTATGCGATTGTGTAGCCCGTATAAAAAACAAATTTACGGGCCATACTGTTGCAGACAAAGTTGCCGAGATATATATTGACGAACCATCTGCTGCATTCAATGTTGTCATAATGGTCGGACTATTGTTGCCAGTATTGTAGCCACATATTGTAGCCACATATTGCAGTAGAAATATTGCTGGTTTAGAAGCACCTTTACTCATACAAATCAACGATTTGACATGTAACGACATTAAAACGGTGTATAATTACTAATAAATTCTAATCTTGATTCGTAGAAACAAATAGGATCAGTTTTTGGATGAGAGATAGAGCATGAATTTCTTTTCATCAACACAAACAAATGTATGTAGACCATACATTATTTCTACGAAATAATTACCTCAAGCAATTCATTCAAAAAGTCACAAAAAATAAAATTCATGAAATAACGCGTTGAACAAACCAGATAAAATGACAATGAAATGAATATCCCATTCGCTCAGTTTAATAACTAACTCATATAATATATCATCATATCATATTTTTAAAAGTATTATAATCTAACAAAGGAGCACATACAATAGGAAATCCAGAATTGCAGATTTGGTATCAATGTGTTGAATATATTATACGATAAATTGCTTATAGTACAGTTTGCAAAAATTCGAATGATTCACTTATTGAACAAACGGTTCCCAAGAAATATGAGACTGAAAATAAATGTGAGGTAAATGAGAATAGTGAATAGTGAATTGATAGATATATTGAACATAATAGTTAACAAAAATTTATTGAAAAATTTAGATGAGGGATCGTAACAAAAAAAACTAATAAACAATTCTGACTCATTACCTCCAGAAGATGGCAGACATTTAAACTTCAAAGACAAAATTAAACTTGAAAAGAAAAGGGTCTATGCTAATTATTTTTCAGAATAAAGTATAAACTTTAAAATCAATCTCAATTATTTTTCAGATTATCCAAGTTATATAAAATAGACCATCGGAAAATGTCCGCAAGTGGAACAACACAGAAACAGAATGAAGCAAATGACATCTGCACTGTAGGAACTTCATTTAACGAAGAGACATCATATTACCTTCGATGAGGCCACGGACACAATGAGATCATGTAAATATATATATATATATATATATATATATATATATATATGTATATGTATATATGTATATATATATATACATATATATATATATATATAGTATATATATATATATATATATATATATATATATATATATATATATATATATATATATATATATATATATCTATAATATATATATATATATTATATAGATATATATATATATATATATATATATAAATATATATATATATATATATATATATATATATATATATATATATATATATATATATATATATATATATATATATATAAATATATATATATATATATATATATAGCTATATATATATATATTTTTTTTATATATTTGAACATATAAATTAAGTATTCTTAATTTTCCGTCGATCATTACGCATTATCTGGTATAGATATGTCAATAATTGAAATAACATTCTAAATATCCGCAGTTTGTATTTCTACCAGAAATCGGGAACACAATGAAATAGTAGCCTTGAAATGACCTCTCGTTATTATTTTATTTTTTGTTTCCTGAAGTCCGTCAACAATACAGATATGTATATAAAAATACAGGAACTTTATGAAGAAAATTCAGATAATAGTAAAACTTTAATAACCTTCTATTCTGAAATGAAATAGTACTAATTTGATAACCAAATTTAACCAAAACTTGAACATAGATCAGAGGAAATATGTTATTATTATTTTGAATTAAACTGAACAAAAGCTCAACTCAAGAACAGAAATAAATAAATTATCGTGTTTCCTTGATCATTCAACGATATAAATCACCATTTCTTGTGGTATACTCATCAGAACATTGAAGTATAAATTAGTAATTTTTTTTCAAGGTAATCGTGGTCATTAATGAATCAGTTTCTTGCAACTTTATGAAGTATTCTCAGTTTTAGTTAGAATTAAAATGAGTTTTAGTTTTTTCACTTGCAGTAGTTCAATGATGTGTACGAAAATAGTTTTCAAGATATACAGTTTCGTTAAATTACAACTGCTGCGAAAAATGCTTTTTATGTTATCTGTGGGTCGAAATGATGGTAGTTAAAAATAAGTTTATACCACCAAGGTGAACTTCATTTGTATCAACGGAAACGACAAAACTTGATAAGAAGTTTTTTCAACTCCATATACCCCAAAAGGCGAATTTCGAATATGTTATTCATGACTAATTTTCACATCTGCCACCAGCTCATATACCCCACTTCAGCGTTTGATACTTTTCTTCATCTCATCAAAAACGAAGTTTTTTATCGTACTGTTATCTGCTTTCTATTTTGAAGCCAATTATGCCGTATCAAAAATCTTCAGAAGTTTTGGAATTATTCTCCTTACATTTCAAGTACGGAAACTATACTATTCATTGGAGATAATCAGGTATATCTAAAAATGATACGTTTTCTCTATTCGTGATAGCAATTGCCGGACTTCCGGTGGAATTTGATATATAATGAGTATCAGACAAAGTATAAATGCAAGTTCATCAATACCTAATGAATATTTTAATCATGAAACTAATCGATAAGAGACATATACATATTTATTCATGGCACATAAATCCTTCTACATGAGTCATTGTATTTACATACTTGTTACAAGACGTGGAATATTAGCACGGGAAGCGTTGAGCATCTGAAGTTTAAACAGTAACGTCTCTGACAATCACTTCCTGAAACATTTGCCTCTAGTTCTTTGGTTATCAGGGGAGATGAAATTATTAATCTCAAGATAATTAGTTCAATTATTGTATTCTTGATTCAATTTTGGAACTAATTCCATGTTTTCTAATACTGTTCATCATTTAAAATTCTGTCAAAACTGAAAAAATAAGTGATCAATCTTCAGGTTAACTGAAATCCTTTCCAATAAAATATTTTGTCCACGACTGTACTATAAATCATTCATTATACGTGTGCTTCCTGAAGTACAATTATACCTATTATTCACTAGTGTGTATAATGGTTTATTATACACTGCATGACGTAACACTCAAAACGTACGTCCAAACTTGAGACTATCATTCACATTGTTAGGATAGTATTGTTAATAGATTTTTAGGTTTTATGTAACTAAGATAAGTTTTAGGCAAATTATTAAACTAATATTTAATATAATGCCCAACTTATTGAATATTTACTCTAATGAATTATCTATTTCATTTTTATCAGAGTGAAAGAAAGGAATGGAATCGATGTCAAGTGAAATAGTTGACGTTTACGTGAGTATGCAGTTTTCAGTGAACACAGAAAATGTTATGTCAACGCTTTTGATAACTATTTTTATTGTTGAAAATGCAGATTATTACTAATTTTTTCGAGGAAGTCGTGGACAAAGTATAGTATTCTACTCGCACAAAATTACAATAATTTTGTGCTCGTTGAATAATATACTATTATTCAGTAGTAGTAAAAGTATAAATTTGGTCATTAAATCCGAACGGAAAATTCGAAACCGAAAAATAAATATTATGTAATCGAAAATTATTTCTGGGTTTTCTACTAGAAAAGATGAATCAGAATTAGTTTTTTCAATTGGAAAAAATCTTTCGCTGATGTATTTTACGGAAATAAATCTCCCTATGATTTTTATTTAATATCCTGAGAAAACTTGCGTTTATTCTCAAATTTGAGAACAACTAAACAAACCTCCTAGCGGAGCTAGTTAAATGAGTACCTACTTCTAGGATAGACATTTCCATCTACCACTATGTCGGACTTATGTAGCCAGCCAACAATTCTCACAATAGTAGAATACCTCAGTCTGAAGTAATCTTCTATCTTATGTGAATGCCATAACATCTGACGAATACTGACCCGCATGTGGCCCGCGTAGCGGTTTTGCTAGTATACACGGTTTGTATGTTGTTATAAGA
>JARQZK010003375.1:0-10000 GCA_030704885.1 Cynegetis impunctata
TAAAATGTGGAAGTTTTTATTTTCAAATAGATATTTAATCAAGATGAAATGAGAGTCTAAATTTTATATTCGAAATATATTCGTGCTCCAAGTATAACAATGGCAAACTTTAAATCAATCACATAAGAAAACTTAGTTTTATGACATAAGTACCTTGGCAGTTATTCAATTGAAAAATGAATAATTTAATATGAAAGATGTTGCCATTCTCTCCAAATTTATAGTATATAAATATGATAGCTCTTGGGTTATTTCTCCAAATCAGTTTTACAAATATCATTGAAATTGAACAGGTCATTGAATGATCTGTATTTTTCAAAATTTGTAGTATAAAATTAAAGATAGCTTTAATTGTTGATTTTAATATTCTAATAAATATTCTTGAAAATATTTTCAGTTATTCAATTTAAAGCTTGAAATAATCGAAAATTTTCAAATAATAAAAAGACAATAATAAATGAAAGTATTTATTGAAATTCATATTGACACACATTATTCTTAGCAAAGTAATATTTAAATTATTGCAATTATGATAAAAATAATAGATATCTGAAATAACATTACATTTTTATTTATATAAACATTCAAGATATAATTCATGTGAATAATGAATGATTGTGATCCAAAATAAAAGAACAAAAATTGTTCAATTGCAAATAAAAAAAAATCAACTCACTTAATTAATTCTCATCATATCAATATTGTATATCGTTGCTCAAATATTTCTTGGCAATTATTCAATTGAAAAATGAATAAATTAACATATGGGATGTTAAAAAAAAATTTACATTCGAAATAAAAAATTAATATGAATATAAATATTAATTTTTTTCATACATACTCTGATCAAAAATATATGAACAATATTGTTTAATTACAAATAAAAATCAACGTACTTAATTAATTTCATTTTCATCATATCAATATTACTTATTAACATGTGAACAATGCATAATTGTGATCCAAAATGAATGAATATTACAAAAAATTTTCCATTAGAAATTAACATAAATATAAATATTAATTTTTGGAACATATTTTGATCAGAAATATATGAACATAAATTGTTCAATTACAAATAAAAATCAACGAACTTAATTAATTTCATTTTCATTGTATCAATATTGTGTAACGTTGGTCAAATCTTATTTAGCAATTATACAAATGAAAAATGAGAAAATTAACATAGGATGTTAAAAAAAAATTTTCAATGGAAATGAAAAATTAATATAAATATAAATATCAATTTTTTTCATACATATTCTGATCAAAAATATATGAACAAAAATTGTTCAATTACAAATAAAAAATCAACGTACTTAATTAATTTCATTTTCATCATATCAATATTGTGTATCGTAGGTCAAATATTTCTTGGCAATTATTCAATTGAAAAATGAATAAATTATCATAAAGGATGTTTTTATAACAAATAAATAAATAGCTTTTGGGTTATTTTTTCAAAGAAGTTTTACACCTGTCATTGAAATTGAACAGGTAACTATCATGATCTATTGAACCATTCATGATCTCTATATTCCTAAATTTAAAGTTTAAAATTAATTATAACTTGAATCGTTATAATGGAATATATGGATTTCAATATTGAAGACAATAATGAATTGAAATATTCATTAAAATTCATGTTGAAATACATATTTTTCTTAGCAAAGTGATAATTGAATTATTGCCATTATGGTTATAAAATAGAATCTACTAATTATATATAATAATTATTATTGACAATTATATATAAAACATTTGAAATATAATCCAAGTGAATAGTGAATCAATTTAAATGAAAAATTATAAAAATCCTTCCATTTGAAATAAAAAAAAATCATACTTTTAAATATTCATTTTATGCACTCCATTCCGAATATAATGTTAAGTGGGAAAGGTGCACTTATTCTTCCTTCCTTAAACCTATCAGGTAGCAATGAACAAACACATTATTTTCTTCTCAAGGTTCGTTTAGAAGTAGTCTTCTCAGGAAACTTTAATATTGAAGAAAACTTTTTGAAGTGAACACGATACTTGCTACACTATTGGCAGTTCTGTAGAACAAAAAAAAATTACATAAAGAACAGTATTCATTGAATCAATTAGAATTTTAAAATATGATAGATAATGAGTATCAAATTGAATATTGTGTTATTAAAATGATTTTGGAATATGGAACAAAGAAGAGCGAATAAAGAATTGCTCTATCAGTTCCCAATTCTTTATTCGCTCTTCTTTGTTCCATATTCCAAAATCCCCATCAGGGGACACTATCGTATCATAACCAAAATCAGGCAAAAATTCACCAGGTCTCGCCACTTGCACCATACTTACTAAAACGTTAACCAAAATTGCTCTATCAGTTCCCAATTCTTTCTTCGCTCTTCTTTGTGTCCTGAAGCTAGAAGTGGAAAAATACACACCCGGCCCGTAATAAAGATTCAAATACGGGCCGGGTATGTATTTTTCCACTTCTAGCTGTTATGGAAATAATTTTATATATTATATATATAGCTTCATTGTTTATTATTTTTGAATAAGTTTAAAGTTTTAGTATTTCAATACTCGGTATTATAAATTTGTTGAGAATTCAATAAATTTCTTACATTAAAAAAAAAATGAACACGATACTTGTTACACTATTGGCAGTTTTGTAGAACAAAAGAAATTACATAAAGAACAGTATTCATTGAAACAATTAGAATTTTAGAATATGATAGATAATGAGAAACAAATTGAATATTGTGTTATTAAAATGATTTTGTATGTACATGTATTTCTTAAGTAAAAGAAAAAAATTATATTATATATAAAATATATATATATATATATATATATATATATATATATATATATATATATATATATATATATATATATATATATATATATATATATATATATATATATATATATATATATATATATATATATATATATATATTTATATATACCTTTTGAAATGTAGATCGTAGGTAGATAGGTTTCTTCAACTCCTTGTGTCTCAAATCACTCGGATAGCAATACTAATGGATTGAAGAAAATAATTCAGATGGCTTCCTGCTGTTAAGGCTCCACTAAACCTTTCCTATAACACATTAAATTTTTTTCTCCTTCTTCAAATTTCATATAATCATATTCTGCTTGTTTTGTGCATCAACCACCCAATTTGTCACAGGGAAAATTGCAGTCCTGTACATAAAAGAAGATACTATCTAAATATAATATATCTTATTATTATTAACTAAATATGAGAGGAAATGCATTTTCAAATGCAATTAAAAAGCAAAATCAAAGTTCGTTTATAGGTGGAAATCTAACTTACTTAATTATTCAGCCCAAACTTTTCTCAACCTTTCTCAAAACACATAGAGTTTTTTCTCCTTCGTCAAAATTTTTTGTTAAATTGTTTATCGAGCCACATATAGTAACATAAGGGAACTGTAATTCGTAAGCGCATTCTGCCATCCTTCTTTAAGGAACATTCATGCTATACAGGAATTCTTAATGCAGACATTATATTTAGACTGCAGTTCATGGTGTTTTTGGGAGACAGCCTTTGAATCTTTTGCAGGGAGAGCTGGTAGTCCTAAACCAAAATAGAACATTAATTTGAAAAATGTTTTTTTATTAACAATTTGATAATGCAATCATATATATATATATATATATATATATATATATATATATATATATATATATATATATATATATATATATATATATATATATATATATATATATATATAATCAGTTGTTGATGGAGCATTTCAATTATTGTAAATCATTAAGATATTTATGCAATTCAACAGAATGTTGCAAATTTACAATTAATTGTGATGTACCTACATGCATAAGCTTGATAATTGGGATTATTCAAAAAATAAACCTACCAATTATGTATTATTCATATCAAAATTTAAAATTAAACAATAACAAATAAAACAGTATAATACTCACTTATTCATATTTTTTTCTTCATTCCAACGTAGAATTCTCCTTCTCTTGGCAGACTCTTTATTGTCTTCTCAAATCGTCTCAAGGAAGAATAACATGGGTCAATTCATTTAAATAAGAAGAATAAATCTAACTAATGAACAAATATTCTGATATGTTATTTATATACATAATAAAATTTACCCAGTTGTGATAGTGAAAAATAAAAATATTAAGTATATATACATTACAATGTAAATAATAAATCTGTTTGGTCCACGGGATATTTTATCCTACCTACTATTAATAGAAAATAATAAAGTAGGCATTCCCCTATCCGCCACCTGGGGACGCGCCACGTAGGGGTCAACTCCCCCTGTGGATGTGTATGTGTTTATGAGTTAGTGTGATTATGTATGGTGCTTAGTGTTGTGAATATAATTGATAAGAGTATGCACTATGTGAGTTTTTTTTGTTGGTTTTGTTGTTTTATAAATTTTTTTTGGTTTTTTTGTTTTATAATTTTTTTTTGGTTTTTTCGAATTTTTATTTATAAAAGTAATTGGCTAAGTTAATAGCCGCTGCCAAACGGCTATAATTATACACGGATCAAATTGCAGATTTCAATTAATTCAACATTACTGACCGTGTATTATACAAATTAAAGTTTTATTAATGGTAGTAACAATTATATGGTTGAATTATTGAAATTGAATTGAAAAAAAAATTATTGAAATCTGCAAATTAATCCAAGTGTAGCGTAGTTCGGCTGGGAGTTTAGAGCCGGTGCCATACGGCTTGTACTCGGATCAACTTGTAGATTCCAACGAACTTAACAACACTGAACGTATGTTACACAGATTTGTGTTTTGTAAATGATGTTGATAATTATCAGAACACAATTACGTATAACATAAGATTCGTATAGTTGAGTTAGTTGAAATCTGCAAATCAATCCAAGTATAAAAGTCAAAATCGGGTGAACAGTCAAAATCGGGTGAAAAGTCAAAATCGGGTGAAAGGTCAAATCAAGATGAGTGGAACACATTAGCCCGATTCGACAAAGAAGGTGGTACATCTCTTACTATAAGTTTTAATATATTATCGAAAACGATGTTCTTCGTGAAAATGCCTGGATTCGATCGAATAAGTTTACCCTGGTCCTTGGTTTTCTTCACCTCAACTTTGATTGCACTCCAATCGCGAACTCTCGAGAATGCAACGTAAAGCTGGCCATGAGCGAAAACCGGAGTTTCAAGATAAATACCTACTCGATCGAATGTTTGGCCCTGTGCTTTATTTATAGTAAGAGCGAAGCAGAGTTTAACCGGAAATTGTCGCCGTTTCAAAACAAATGGAATGTTTTTATCTGCGGACGTCAAGTCCATGCGAGGAATGAATACTTTTCGTCCGCAGACACGTCCTGTAACAATTTCAGCGGTGAGAAGGAATTCGGAAACAGCCAACACTAACAGCCGAGTACCGTTTATCAGCCCATCTTGTAGTGATAGATTCCGTAATAAAATTACGGGAACTCCCACTTTCAAGTTGAGCTGATGGAGAGGCATTCCGCTGGGCGTTATGCTGTTTAGGTATTCCTCCGTGAAATTTGCTCTTTCATCTTCGCTCTCGGTAACCAACGTGTCCACACTCAAAATAGTAAATACCGGCCCAGGAAAAGAACTAAGGACCCTGTCGTTCAAACTGTTGCATTGATCATTTTTTGGACAGAGAATAGCTCTTCCAGCAAGTGCACGTGAGTTTTCCATCGCAACAGGTGACAGATCTCCGTAAATTTCATTTACGACGTTATCTGTTACACATTGCGCTGGAAGGAGAACGCTATTTTCCGGAAGACCATTTCCTGTCTCATTAATGATTCCGTGCCCCAGTTGTGAAAGCCAGGTTGCGAAGCCTTGTTCCTCCGGTCCGGTTCTCATATTCGTGGTGAGTTCTAAAACTCGAAAGTGTCCCCACGATTGACAATTGGTAAAGAAGTGTTCGATCTGATGAACTCTTCCAGTGGCAACAGGCAATAGCTGTTTCACATCTCCTCCCAGAAGTATACACTTTCCACCGAAAGGACGGCAGTTAGCACATACGTCTTGAAGAAGACGATCCACAGCATTCAAAGCGTGATAACTTACCATGGTTACTTCATCCCAAATTATCAATCGAACATTTCTCAATAGCGTGGCTTCTTCGCTTTGTGCAGTTATGGAAGAATGAGAGTTCGGTTCCAGGTTCAGAGGTAATCTGAACGCCGAATGTGCCGTTCTACCATTCTTCAACAATAACGCAGCAATGCCAGTGAAAGCCACGGCTATAACAGGAATGTTTTGGGACATTAAGGTCGTAATTATGGTGTTATACAGGTAGGTCTTTCCTGTACCTCCGCTACCTTGCAAATAAAATAATCTTCGTTGTTCTGAAGGAGAATTAACAGCATCCATAACATGATAGTATATTCTACGCTGATCCAAATTCAACTGGTCAGGGTTGAACATTTCAAGATCCCCAATGTCATCTACAGGGTGATCGTCGATATCTGGGATATCTTCGTCACACTCTAGATGACATACGGGCAAATTGAAATCCCTTGCAGTTTTACCCAGATAACGCAAAATAGTATCGATACGTAGAAGAGCTTTCAATTCGGCCTGCCTTATGGATAAACCGAACCTTCGATAATCCTCACACATATATTCTTTAAAGCCGTCCCACAGAGATAAAGGATTTCCAACTTCACAGAAACATAATAAATATGCAAACAACTTGCGCATGCTACCTGGCATCGCTACCAGAGCGGCATGCTCAAGAGTTTTCTTCCATTCATCGTCGGAGCAAACCAAATATCTTTGCCGAGCAGCTTCCTGGAAAGTGTCGTAAACGATGCCGTTTACTGTTCGGAGATCTCGGAACGATTTCGGACCAGGCGTGTGAAGCAAGAGAATTCGGAGGTGGAATTTTTCAACATATTTAGGAGAGATGGTATACATCCTAGGAATGACGTTAGCTCTTCGTTGCCTTTTTCTCCAACAATGCTGCGAATAATTGAAAGAAAAATGCAACGGTATTTCGCAATAGACATATTGATTAGCGTCCGAATTCTCCTCGTTCAACCTGAAGAAGGCTTCCAAAATAGAAAGCTTATTCTCGTTGTTTTGGAGCGCAATCTCCTCTTGGCCCTCATCAAAGTAGACCGTTCGCTCTCCGGGTAAATGAATTGGTAGTCTGAAAATCGAATGACTGTTGCCGTGGACCGGAAACTCAAGCAATCTCCAGGCTGCCTCGCCGGATGAAACATATCGCGAATCGAGATAAGCTTTAATTTCATCGAAGACGATTTCATTTTCTACTCGGACAACGGCAGCATCCGGTCCCTTATTGATGTATTTAAATATATATTTGCAAGCGATGACGTTTGAACACACTTCAACATTAATATGGGATTCATATTTGGAACACAAATAAGGATTGTACGGTACCACATCTCGATTATCTACTCTTTGCACTTCGCAATTGCGCCGAGTTAAATCCGCGAAGCGCCCGTTATCCCTGCGACGGTATTGAGGTCGCTTACCCCCGTCAATGTTCGTGTGTTCGGCGAAGGGTTTAGGATAACCTTTGGAACATACGCCATCTTCCATACACGGCGAATTTAAGCCTCGGTTGCCGCATGGACCATGAATTAAGGAAGCCGTTATAATGCCAAATAGACGCGTACCTGGTTCCGGAAGTTCGGCACAGATATAGTTGTCTACGTCTTCTGGTTCCCGCAGTTTATCTTCATCGCATAATGTCAAGAGACAGTGCATGTGAGGCAAACCGCGCTTCTGGAATTCGATAACGTAAACGTGAGCTATAACCGTACCAAAAATTTTGTTTTTTATAACATCCTCGAAAAAGGCTTTCCTTTTTTGTTCAAATACGCGAGCAATTAATTCCGGTCTATCTTGTGGATTTAATAATTTGGAGCCTAAATTATCTCTGATTTCTCGCCATTGAGGATTGCATGTGAATGTAATAAATAAAGATGGTCTGCCGAACTTACAAACAATAGCCATAGCGTCCTGATAATTCTGCTGCATAAACCTCGGACCCCCAGTGAAGGTACTCGGCAGGATCACGACACGACCAGCCCGAGTTTCGTTATTTTCAAGATTACTCACATAATCTTGAAGTCCGACGTAACTGTCCGCGCGTAGTCGAGATTGATTTACGCGATTGTAATTCAATCTGTCTCCTTCCAATTCGACGTACTTATCGACGATGTATTGTTGACATAGTTTTCCGCAGTGCAAGATGGGGTTGAATTGTCCTGCTCGCCGCATAATGCGGTAGCAGTCGAATTCCCGCTTACTCACGCGTTTCCTGCGGACAACACGACTTCTATCCAAATTCATCGACCATCCTAGATCGCCGTGTGGAAACAATAACGGATAACATACGGGATCCACGATAGGAGACAATTTAGGGATTTCCATGAAACCATCTTGACCGTAGTAAACGCGTACTTGTCCAGGTGGTGGGACCTCGCCGTCGAAACTGCGGAAAATGGCTCCTATTTCGTCAGCATTAGAAGGAGCTGCGTGAACCTTTCGATCTGTACCGGGGATCGTGTGGAAAAAGAGGCCGAGACGGGGTACGCTTTCAGGACCATGTGCGTTCACTTCGTCTTGAACCAAACGACCTAACGAACAAAATTGTCGTGCGAAAGGATTCACAGATCGCAGCAACGCATCTATTTGTGCCAGCAAATCCGGATCGCACCCTCTGCTTATTGCATTTGTGGCTCGTGTCTGCATCGCTTCTCCAGCATCCAAGAAGTAAAGAGATCCAAACTGTGCATTGGACGTATCGATGTTTGATACTCTGTGATATATCTGTCCTGATATAACCACTACAGGAGCGCCTTGGCCCAGATCTGTTCTTAATGTGGCCTGCGTGGAGCCAAATGCAAGCAGAGTATTGTACTTACGGATTTCTTTGAGAAATCTTTTTGACTTTGGATGGGTATCAGTCAGAAGAGCGGTAAGTAAATCCGGATATGGAGTGTTGGGAACTGGAAGTTGAATAGTACCCTTGCTGCAGCACATTTTGTTTTCCGCACTAAAAAATAGTGCCTGACAAAAAATGCATCTTGAATTCATTTCACCCAAGAAATGTACGTTAGGTACGATTTGCCCGATGGCGCCTTTATGAAGGGTGTTTTTCATTTGGTGACCACCGGAAGTACTGTCTCGATTTGCATTTCCGACCTGCGATTCTGCTATTCCGCGATTCACATCACTTTCACTGGCGGCGACACTGAATTCACTAACCGCGGACACAATACTATCACTAATACTCACAGCGGTAATTAAGTCACTGACCGCGGGTACACTGATATCACCGATACTAATATTGAATTCACTGATCGCGGGTAACTCATTAAATACACTGAGCACTTCGTACGATTCATCCGCGATGTTGCCGAAATTCACAATAATCGGGAACAGAGAGAACGCCGTTTCGCAACTATGAAATCCGCACAAGTACTGACGAAAATTGTTGAAATTGTTGAACTGCAATAAACACGCAACACCACCAATATCCGTACGTTGACCACTTGCATCTCTAGCGTGAGAATCAAAAACAAAGAAGGCGTTTTCGAATTTAAAAACAGCCACAGATAGCCCCCCCGCCGTGAATACTAATAAATCGTTAGAAGCTAAAAGGTGCGACAACCCTTGGGCAAGAGTAAAAAACGGACCCTCACTTTCTACACCCACCCTTCCGTTTACGCTAATACTTTCATCTAGAGTTAAGCTGATAGCAATACCGTCTATAATGAATTTTGTATAAATTTCAACAACTAATAGGTCCATATTATTAATGCTCAAAGTGACGGTTGCCCTACTTGAAATGGATTTCCTATACAAACAATCCCCGAAATCTAAAATCTTATCGATGGTGTCACTGTTCCATAGGTTCGCAGACACTATCTGTGAATACACCAATGCAACTACTGCGTTAGCAGTGCACTGGTGATTTCTAGAAATGGTGGAATATCTTACAT
>JARQZK010003376.1:0-12959 GCA_030704885.1 Cynegetis impunctata
AAATTAATATGATGAAATAAGCATGTACTTAACGTGTGAGGAATTGACCTTGTTCTAATTTATGTACTATTCTAATGAACAATAGGACATTTTAGTATGAGATATTCAGCAAAATAATTAATTTTTGATCTATATGGATGAAGATAACATCAAATCTCTATCTTATATAAGGATCATGGAGAGGAAAAACGAACATTATTAATTGAAAACCATTAGCTTGAAAAATTTATTAATCGTAACTTGTAAGTAACAGTGTTCTTGTTTTAGATTCCATTGAAACAAGAAATCTATATACATAATATTTACCTAGTTTTTTAATAAGTTTAAATATTGTAGCTGGATGGTTTTTCCGGCGTTTCCAATGTTCCCTTGGATACGATGGAATATTCTCCTGTTGTAATCTCCCCTATATAAGGTCTGTATTCTTCAGTCACTCTCTTCGGTAAAAAGACATTATATTCACCCAAGTCTAGAAGTACTGAATCTCCGAACTGAGACGTAATTATTTTTGCCTCGTATATTCTGTAGGGCTCCTCGATAATCAGATCGGATAGCTTCTTCTTTGGTTTCCTCTCTAGGAAAGAAACTTTGTTCAATTTTCCTAATAAGTCCATCTCTAAAACAAATTTAAAAAATATTAAATAACGTTCTGAAGTATAACTCAAAAATAAAAACTTACTTGATTTTCACTAAGACAGGAAGACACACCCAAACGGTTAGATCGAAAGTTCAATGATGCTGGTTCAAATGAAGTTGAAGTTCGAATGAAATTAATAAGAAAAATTTCAACAATTATCAGAAGGAAGTTTTTAGTTGAGGAGGGATTTTGCACACGGCTAACGGTTAGAAAATGTTGAATAAGCATGTAGAAATTCCTTTGTTGTTCTTAAAGGAGATCGTACACAGTCAACCTCGATCGAGATCGGTGATCCAGATTGATAATGTACGAGTTAGATTGACGGATCTGGTATCAAAATGATGGAATCCTGATCGGGATCGAGATTCACTATGTATGGACCCCTTTAGAAATAATTTGATTCATAAAACGCTGATGCTGAAATTCTTCAGTAGAACGAACAAACGACCTTGTATCTAATTAAATCATTTACTTACGGAACGGAGAATTTGCTGACACCGGCTTCAATTCTACGAAGACGGTCTCTGCTGATATTGATTATATTTAATATATCAAAATGGAAATGAATTTTTAAGAAAATAACCATTTTGTATGTATGTAATTTGATATCCAAATCTACGAAGACGGTGTCCTATATACCAAAAGAATTTCTGTTCCCCCACGGTCCTATATATCATATAATTTCAATCTACTGAACACACATGAAGACTCTTGGGGGTCCCAGTACCCCCATGAAGAATTCCTGAGGGTCTCATGAAAAATTTCAGTTCTCAGGGCCCCATATATATATATATATATATATATATATATATATATATATATATATATATATATATATATATATATATATATATATATATATATCAATATATATATCAATACTATAATATTGAATAAAACAAACATGAAAATATATTGATTATATTTAATATATCAAAATGGAAATGAATTTTTAAGAAAATAACTATTTTGTATGTATGTAAATTTGAATATCCAAATCCACGAAGACGGTCTCCTATATACCAAAAGAATTTCTGTTTCCCCACGGTCCTATATATCATATAATTTCAATCTACTGAACACACATGAAGACTCCTGGGGGTCCCAGTACCTCCATGAAGAATCCCTGAGGGTCTCATGAAAAATTTCAGTTTCTCTGGGGCCCTATATATATATATATATATATATATATATATATATATATATATATATATATATATATATATATATATATATCAATAATAGTATAATATTGAAATAACCAAATATGAAAAAATATATATATATATATATATATATATATATATATAAAGAAGGTTCGATCCTCCATTAGAATTTCTTCAATTTGAAAAACACTTACGATACGGAGTCCTCTGTCGGAACGTATGAACAATCTCTTTATATCAATCGCTTCCTACTAATCATCACAGTGAGGTGACGGATGAACGGTCTGAGTACTAGACTCTGGTGGAGTAATTCTGCGGTTCGAATCCCGACACGGCTTTTTTCATTTATTAATATTTCAGCTAGGGCCCCCGGGAAGGATCGATGAGAAGGAGTGAGAGGACCCCCATGAGAGAGAGATAGTCAGGACCCCTCAGTCTAGGGCCCCCAAGCCAGGATCGAGGAGAAGGAGCCTCTATATTAGATGACACAGGGCCCCCCGGCCCCATGACGTCATAGCATCCATCTTGAATATCGATTTGACGTAGACGGAATGGTCCCCCCACCTCGATGGCCGCCATCTTGGATTAGTTCTCTCTTAGTGTTAACTACTAATATTACCGGATGTTTTTCCTGTAGTATTAATTGGAATTTTTGTAATATGTTGATGAAATCAAAATTTAGAGTTACTCATAATAACTTCAGATTATCATTCACCTAGGGATGTAGGTTGACTTACATCCTGTCGTTAAGGGCAACCAATACCTTGTTGAGTAACTTTCACTTACGTTTGTCAAAGTAGTGTCAATATAGGTTGCTTACAATACAGTGAGGGGAAAAGAGATATTATCATGAACTCTATGATGTTATAAAACTTCTTCAGATTCATTACACTTTTTTGAAACATAAAAACAAATTGCAAAAAATTTAGTTCCCAAACGCTTTTCCTACTGAGAGAACACGGTGCTATAGATGTAGATTTCTATTATATGAGAGGAAAATATATTAACTAATATTGAAGTTTCGCTTATCACTTGGTGAAACATGATTAAATATTGATATTTAAAATAAAAACACTTGGCTTTAAGTTTCACAAATATATTGAATAAAAATTAACAATTACATTAGTCAACTAGTTTCGGGTTATGGGCCCATTATCAAGACTGAACAGAAAAATACTTAACAAGCTCATTTATAATATTGATTGTAGTAGAGGGGAAATTTGGTATTCAACTTGTTCATTTACGATGGGGTAATTCCTCTTAATGGCACTACTAATTTCTAAAATTTCCAACAGGTCAAGACGTTTGCCCTTGATCAATCAAGATGTCTTTATTATTTTATTATTAAATATCAATGGAAAATATATTGATGCAATTTGTATGGTAGTAGCAGTGCTTTTTCAATAAAACTGCGAAATTTTATTATTTTCACGATCGATTCTTTACTAGTTGTTCCATTAGGTAGTATTAAAATTTTGAGACTTGGAAAAAAACATTAGCAGTGCGTTTATCACTCAAATAATAAAATTTTATTATTTTCATGATCGACTATTTTATTAATTGTTCCCTCAATAAGTTTTCGTAAGTAGGTAGTAATAAAACTATTAGGCTGAAAAAAACATATGAAATTTATATTTCTATATTGCTGTATAGTTACTTTCGTTTGATTAATGTTTTAATCCTATTTTAAATTCTCATATAGACCAAATCAACAAATATTCTTTGTGGACAAATGTTCTGCCATTTGGTTGAAAATCATTTAAATCTCTTCTTTATAATATCATACTCAAACTCAAATAATATGCGACTGTGCTAACGCTTGTTTTTAGGTATCAACCCAAAATATAGAAGAATATATACCTCATAAAAATATTGAAATAATATTTCAAGAAGTGAGTGACATTTCTATAGTGAAGCTTAAATCTCACTTGAAATTAATCATTCATCTTTGGAATAAAGTTAAATTTCAAATAATTCCCACGAACATGACTGTCTATTATAATATACTCATTCATTTAGAGTATGGTCTTGAATGAGAGAAAATTCTGATCATTAATTCATAAAACATTCCAACATTCAATCGAACTCAATATTAACAACTTTGTTGTTTTTTCAAAATACTAACGTCATAAACTTCTTTGCGACATTGATTTGGTTTTTTTAGTATCAATCATTTCTGCACCCTCTCCACCACTTCCATATTTTTCAGCTTATCATACGGCATCTTTCCACAAGTAAACACCTGCCACATTAGGACTCCAAATGCCCAGACGTCTGACTTGGACGAAAACCTAGTGAAGTTTAGGACTTCAGGAGAAGCCCATTTAGTCAGATACTCGCATCCGCCTGGAAAAGTGTATTGGTCGTCCCATATATACCGAGCCAGACCAAAATCTGCCACTTTAACAATATTTTCAGTACCTACTAGGCAGTTGCGAGCCGCTAGATCTCTGTGGATGCAGTTGTGTTCTTCAAGATAGGACATTCCTCTGCATACCTGAAAAAGATAACTAAAATATATATATATATATATATATATATATATATATATATATATCTTCAAGTACAACAACCATCTCTGTTGCGTTAAATATTATTCCGCTGTCCAAGTATAATTTTCCAGTGAAATTAATTATTTTCTATTATGTAGTTTTCATTTAATTGTTAATATTGTTTTCCCAATATATACCTTGAAATGGCGCATTAATTTTACATTAGATTCTCCCATGTTTACATTGAAATTATATATAAATATATATATATATATATATATATATATATATATATATATATATATTATATATATATATATATATATATATATATATATATATATAAATATATAATCATTTGATAATTACTAGCAATATATATATAATTATATATAATTTCAATGTAAACATGGGAGAATGTAATGGAAAATTAATGCGCCATTTCAAGGTATATATCGGGAAAACAACAATACAGATTACTTGTCGTTGTTTAGCGATATTATTGATAAGTTTAAGCAGTTGTGGTAATTGATTTGGCTTTCAAAGAAGTAGCTAACATTCATTAACTAGGTAACAGTAAATCGTGAGGGGTAGGAGTTTGCTTAGCAACAATGAAAAAAATTAATAATGACTGAAACGAAGAAAAACACTTTTATTTATCAAAGAAAGCAGCAATATTTAAAAACATTGGTTGTTTGCGAATATCTTATTTGAGATCCGGAGTTAGAGCACTATACAAAATAATTGAAGATAAGACAAAAGATGTGATAACTAATGTTGTCAAGAAAAGCAGTATAAATTTTTTCTAACTAATTAATTATTCGAAAATAAATGTTCAAAGATGTTTCTGTTTTGTACTAAGCAATGGCTCAATCGGTCATAGAACTCTTTCAGGATGTTTTCAATAATGTTCTGGGGAATGTTTCTGAAGTTTGCAGCACTATTTCTTCCAAACTATCCACGTCAGCTACTGGGTATTCATTATAAACATTGGACTTTATATGCCCTCAATAGAAAAAAAATTTGATGATCTAGAGAACGACTTGACCATTTGAGTGGTCCATTTTTGCCCATTGGCCGGCAAAATCCTTTTTATCAACAACTCCAGATATCGATCTCCATTTAAGTTTTCATCTATGAAAAATGTCTTATTACATGCCCTGCAAAGATCCCAGCACAAGTGTTCAGGAAAGTTTTAGGAACTTTCGATTCTTGTGGCGATGTACACAAACATATTTCCTTTAGCCAAATATCTGCAGTTTTGTGAATTCGCCTCACGATGCACTGTGAATTTTGCCTCATAAGTGATGCATATTTTATGCAAGATGTTCTAGTTTGCATTAATTTGACTTGAAAATATTTCACAGAACTCTGTTCTCAAAGCAGTGTCACCTACTGTTAATTCTTGGTACACAAGTACGATCGAATTCGCAGCACTGAATTTTGTGAAAAGGAATGGGCAGCAGCTACTGATATTGAATATATACAGCTGTTCTCGAAAACACTATTTATCACATCTATTATTTATTTTCATTGATTTAGTATGGCGCTCTATTCCGGATCTCTGATTATATATTTTCAAGCACCCTGTGTTCTTGAAATTTTCTGCTATGTTCGATATTTTTCTTCAGGACGGAACCGGTCTGTCAGAATATTCAACACTAAAATGATCTCCCACTTTCCTCAAACTGAAGCCACTGCAGTAGCAATCGTAAATGCGATTTTTTTCTTGCAATGTGTGAATAGTGTAAATTTTCCAACTTAACTAGAAATGAAAGTTATCAACTATCAAGTCTAAAATATTTCAAGTTGTCAAACTAAAAAATCATGATATTACTATAGCAACAAACTGCAATAATATTTTAGCAGGTTTTCACTTTGAAAACCTGCTTATTAAAATGGGTGCGATTAGCAAAGTTCGACCTAGGACCAAAATAGTTTTTCGTTTCATGAGTTTTTATGATGCTTGGCACCAAAAACTCAATTTCATATATCTCTATATATCTATATATATATATAATATATATATTATATATATATATATATATATATATATATATATATATATATATATATATATATATATATATATATATATATATATATATATATATATATATGTATGTATGTATGTATGTATGTGCTTATGTATTTCAGCGTTGTTTACACGATAACGGGCGCAATTTTGAAACAATAGGGTTGAAAGTTTGTAAATAGGTAGTTTCGTATGATGTCTTGCATGATATCGTTTGTGGTTCGAATTGGTTGGGGGGTTGACCCTCCTGGGGCAAAAATAAATCTTGTTCACACGATAACGGACGCAATTTTGAAGCAATAGGGTTGAAAGTTTGTAAATAGGTAGTGTCGTATGTTATATTGGATGGGTTTGTTTTTGGTTCGAATTGGTTAAGGGGTTGACCCCCCTGGGGAGGAAATAAATCTTGTTTAAATGACAGAAGGCGCAATTTTGTAGCAATAGGAATTGAAAGTTTGTATCTAAGTAGTTTTGTATGATATCTTGGATGGGATTGTTTTTGGTTCGAATTGGTTGAGGAGTTAACCACCCTGGGGGAAAATAAATCTTGTTCACACGATAACGGTCGCAATTTTGAAGCTATAGGGTTGAAAATTTGTAAATGGGTAGTTTCGCATGATATCTTGGATGGAATTTGTTTTGGTTCTAATTGGTTGGGGGGTTGACCCCCTGGGGGAAGAAATAAATCTTGTTTACGTCATAAAGAGCGTAATTTTGGAGCAATAGGATTCAAAGTTTGTGAGTAGGTAGTTTCGTATGATATATTGAATTGGTTAGGTTTTAATGCGAATTGGTTGGGGGTTGACCCCCCAGAAAAAAAAATCACTATTTCTTGAATATATTTTTCAAAATGGATATGTTATGAATACCTGCTCTTCTAATGCAGCTCGCTGCGATAAAGTTTTTTTCTATTTGTACCTCCAAATGGAGCAGATATATTTCATTGGAATCAATTGCATTGGTTTTCCTATGTCCTACATAAATATATATATATATATACATATATATATATATATATATATAATACAAAAAAGCAAGATGTTATAATAATAATTTGTCATAGCAAATAATCAATATTACACCCTATACGTTTCTTACGTAATTTTTTTGTTTGTTTTTTAAATAATATTTATTTTAACTGCGAGAGAGCTTCTGGTAAGTAATTGTACGTAGAGGATTTTCATTGCCAACTGCGTTTTTGTTACTCTATGTTCTATGGTAGCTTATCATAGTAATTTTCAGAAATCATATTCCGATGAACTGATTTGAATTTATATTTGCTTCTGTTTGCATACTACTGAACACTTTTCAAATTTTCGAATAAAAGATGTCATATTTGTGTTATTTCATAAACTCATGGTATCCTGAACTATTTACTATATTATTACAATTGGCACAAGATGTAAGCTGATATAATTCATGAAAATAAATCAATTCAAGTATTCAATTGTGAAAACAGCTTTCACAAGAGACTGTAAAAGGAATAATCAAAGTGTTTGTAATTTTTTCTACGAGCGGGCGGAAAATTGAATTTTCCACGCACATTTTAGTGTGGAAAATTAATATTCTCGCACCGTGTAGAAACAATTTTCCACCTCAATATATCAAATTGATAATAAGCCGGTATATTATGGTTGCGAAATGCTTTAGTTACCATGTGTTACTAACCAGCTATTTACTTTCATTTTTGTTTGTTTATTGTCAGAAAACTGTCAGTGCATTTCTAAAATATTTTGCTCGTGAATAAGTGAATCCTCATTAAAAATGAATATTTGTCTCGAGGGAATCGATGAAAATACAAGGAGGGAGTTCCCGATGAGATTCTTCTGGCAGCAGAAAATGTGAAAACGGACCTGTTACCAGCAAAATCAAAGAGAAGATATGAAAAAGAATACGAGATCTTTTGCAAATGGAGCGAGGAAGGGCATTACAAGTTTTGATAAAGAAGATATTTATTTAGTGTATTTTTCCGAATTATCTGCATCCTGTCAACCATCCACACTCTGGTCAAAATATTCAATGCTGAGAACTATGCTCAAGCTCAAGAAAAATATCGACATAAGCAGATAATTCAAGGTAATTGCTTTTCTCAAGAAAAAGATGGTTGGTTTTAGACCAAAAAAGTCAAAACTTTTAAGTCCAGATGACATAGAGAAGTTTTTATCCAATGCTCCTGATAACATCTATCTTCTGCATAAAGTGGCGACAATTTTCGGAATAGCTGGGGCGTGCAGGCGGAAAGAATTAACAAATTTATTAATCGAAAACGTGAAAGAGGAAAGCCCTATGATTTTAGTTAAAATACCCGAGAATAAAACGCACACAAGTAGAAGTTTTGTAATTACTGGGGAGAGGAATTTAAGGCGTGTCAGAAAATATACATTGCTTAGACCGAAACATACTCCTCACAAGAGATTTTTTGTCCAGTATCACAACGGAGAATGCAGTATCCAGTGTGTTGGTATAAACAAATTTGGGAAGATACCATCAGATGTAGCCGCATATTTAAGACTTCCCCATCCAGAAGCCTACACTGGACACTGCTATAGGCGCTCTTCTGCCACGGCCCTTGCAGATGCTGGAGTAGGGATAACGAATCTAAAACGTCATGGCAGGTGGCAATCAACAAAAGTCGCCGAAGGATATCTCGATGAATCCCTGGAAAATAAAAAGTGTATTGCAAGCAAGATATTCAGACCGCAATCAGCCACTACCAGCAGCTCTATCGCCTCCACTGACATACAGTCAGGCCCAAGTACTCAGCACAACTTTGAACAGGAATTCGAAAATGAACTACACTCGACTGACATTATTATCCCAGAACAGCAAAGAGCAACAGATCCAAAATTACAGCCATTCAACAAGCAACTAGCATCTGCTATAAATTTAAGTAATGCAAATAATTGTGCTTTTACAATAAATTATAATATAAATAATTAGGTATTTGATTTTGACATGTAACTATTATTGTTAATAATATTTTACTTTATGTTTACTTTATCAATAATCTAATAAAAAATGTTTCTAAATAAACTATAAGCACTTATAATCAGATAAAAATATCTCAACTTTTGATTAGTTCTGTTAACTTTCCTCACGCTCGTAGAAAAACTATTGTACCTAACACTTGCGGAAAATGTTGTTTTCCGCACTCGGTTGCTCCGCTACGCGTCGTTCGGTGAACGGCAGACTCGTACGGAAAAATTCATTTTCCGCACTTGTTAGGTAAATAGCTATTACCGTTGATACAGTTGAATTCGAAATAGATTGTCTAATGAATATTCAAAATAAATATAGAGGCTCATTAGGTATGAAAAATTTAGGATTATGATTCTGAGAATATATGAAATAAGAACTTTCTTACAATTCTATTGAAAAATGAATATATGATACTTACACATTAAACGATAACAATGTGTGAAATAAAAAAGAATGATGTCCTAATCAATAAATATGAATATTTTATGAAAATAATGCAACTACTTTCTAGTTCACTATCATTCAATGATTTCTGATATAGTTTTCTCATCACTATAATCTAGAATCTCACCTGTATGCACATATCCAAATGTAAAGCCTGACTGCTCAACTGAGATTTATCAAGCCATTGCAAATGTTTCGAGAGGGAACCGTATCTCATGTATTCAGTTACGATGAATATTTGTCGATTCTTGCTACAAACTTCATATAGGTGCACAACATTTGTATGCTGAAATTTTCTGTGAAATTGAAAATTCAGTCAACCAGGGTAGGTACTTAGTATGCGAAATTGATTTTTGTTGCAATATGCTGATAAAGTGCATTGATATAATCTGAAAATGAACGAGTGATATCACTATTTTTTCTGAATATTCGTAAGTAATTTTGGTTCAGAATATACACTGTAATTCTTATCGATATCTATGAAATTATGCTATTCATAAGTGGGTATCTATAATATAAATTTTTTGAATATTATATTTCTGAGCAACTGTGTTTTGCTAAATTTTCACACGCACATTTATTTATTTATTTATTTATTTATCAACGGAAAGCCCACTTACATAAAAAAATACAAAAAATTAAAATCTTAAATCTAGATTAACCTAGCATTCACCTCACAGCGAAACTGCTTTAGTGAGGTACAAAAACATAAGTCGGCGTTTAAATAGCGATTACCATAACCCAACATTCTATTTATAGGTGCATTAATCATATAGTTAGTACGACAGACGGGGTACGCGAATAAGTTGTCACTCCTAGTTCTTCTGAACGGTACGTGAAGACAAATTTGGCCAAGTAAATCATTAGAGTCAAGATTATTCAGACACTTAAAGAGAAACACCAAATCAGATATAATTCTTCTTACTGATAAAGGCTGTATACCCAACAGTGCGAATAAATGTTACGGAAAAATTGATTCGAGGAATTGACCTCCTGAAGGAAATGTAAAGCAAAAATTCAATCTGCACCCGTTCAATATATTGCGAATCAGCCTCGTAATGAGGTGACCAAACAATTGACCCGTACTCAACAATAGGTCTACAAAAAGCAAAATAAAGCAATTTCACAGTAGCCTCATCAGAGAATTCAGCTGAATTCCGACGAATGAACCCCAACACTCTCAATGCACGGTTAGTCATTATTCTAAAGTGTTCCTTGAACTCAAGTTGACTATCCACATTTATGCCAAGATCACTAATGATATTAACACGCTCAAGACTTGCACCATCAACCGAGTATGGATAAAATACTGGGTTACTGGTTCGATGGAAGGTAATACATTTACATTTCAGAAAGGTCATACTCAGCAGAAGACCCGAAAGCCATTCCACCACAGCCAACACGTCCGATTGAAGATCAGCAGCATCGGCAACTGAGGAGATGGATTTATAGATCTTCAAGTCATCAGCAAATAACAAAACTTTAGAATGCTTAACAACTAGAGATAGATCATTAACAAAAAGTGAAAACAAAAAAGGGCCGAGGTGACTACCCTGCGGAATACCTGACGTAACCAGGATTGTTTTAGATTTGAAATTTTTAACATTTACAACTTGAGATCTATTTTTGTAATAGCTCCTTATACACTTCAAAAGACTACCCGTAAAACCTACTGACTCAACAACAGAGTCTAAGATAGTGTGGTTAACTTGGTCAAAGGCTTTAGAGATATCTGTATAGCAACCATCCACCTGGTTACCTCTTTGAAATTCGTTATAAATGAACTGAACATATTCGACTAGATTGGTTAGACTAGATTTTTTTTTCATGAATCCGTGCTGTTGGGAAATAATAATTTGTCCTAAACTGAAGGAAATTTTGTCCAATACAATGCTTTCAAAAACCTTAGGAATATTACACAAAATACTAATCGGGCGATAGTTATGCACATCGTTCACCTTTCCTGACTTAAAAATTGGTGTTATATAACTTGATTTCCACATGATAGGAAAGATGCCCGACTGAAGTGAGGAATTGAATAATCTACAAAGAGGAGCCGCTAACGTATCCACACAATTCACTAAAAATGCTGCAGGTAGGCCATCAGGTCCACAGCACCGTTTGGGAGAGAGGCCTTTTATTTTGAGACTTACCTCATCAATACTGGTGAGAAAACCATTCACGTGAAACACAGCATTATGCTGTGTAAAATTAGGAATAACAGAAGGTTGTTGGTTATTAAATACCGAAGCAAAGTGATCAGCAAAAAGATCAATGACCTCCTGAACTGTAGTAGCTGACTTATCTTCCAAAAACATAGAAGATGGAATTGAATTAAGATTATTCCTTTTATTGATGAAGTTCCAAAACTGTTTCGGGTCCTTTTTCATTGCGGATTCTGCATTATTAACAAATTCGTCATAACATCTCTGCGTTTCTAGTTTGCATTCAGACCGTAGATTCGAAAAGATAAGGTAGTCCGAAACACTACCAGATATTTTGTAATTTTTATGTGCTTTTTTTTCTCAGTTATTAAAGATTTCAAACTAGGTTTGAACCAAGCAGGGTAATCCGACGATGAAATTGATTGGCTAACAGATTACAGTTTAATGACGGTTTCAATTCACATCAACAAATTTTTAATTAAATAATGAAATGAAGTCAAATTACAGAAAACTGACTTACGTCAGTACTTTGGCTTCTTCGTCCTGAGCCTAATTCTTCCAAAAGCATCAGCTCATTATGGTCAATTTCCCATTTATCTGAAAATTATTTCAAGTTATATATATATACATATATATATAATTATATATATATATATATATATATATATATATATATATATATATATATATATATATATATATATATATATATATAATATATATATATATTATATATATATATATATATATATATATATATATATATATATATAAATAAGGAAAAATTTTTTTATCGACCCTTTTATTGAATTTATAAAAGAATAGTTTATCGGGAGAGGGGTCAGATACCAAGATTTATATCCTCAGTCTTCATTTCTCGATATTTCGTTTTTTGTGGACATTTTCGAGAGACCTACAAGAGAAAATCAAAAAATTACAAAACTGGAACGGTGAACAGTTAGAAAATACTCACAGACATGGAATGTGGTCAAGATTTAAAATTAGGTAACATAATAAATAAGAACAACATGAACTACAAAG
>JARQZK010003377.1:0-12910 GCA_030704885.1 Cynegetis impunctata
TATATTTTGGAAGATTGCTGATATGTCACTGCTATAGGTTTTAAAAAAAAAAACTAGTTGTAATCAACAATGTACAATTAATCCAAAAGTAGCAAATGTACAGTTTTGTGGTTTAATTTGATAACAGTATGTGTTTAAATACATACATTTATCAAATAGTTCAAAGATTGATTTAAGTTCTTTGGTATGTTGATGACATGAAGTGTTTGAGTTTAGTAATTTGTGAGAAGTAAATTAAGAATGGATGGTACTTATCAGAAAAGAAAAGGATCCAGATACTAATGTTAGATTGAATTGTGGCGATAAAAAACGTACATAATGATTGGAATTTAAACTCATATTAGTTTAATGATTTGAAGATACCTCTTACATGCGCTCCTTTCCAACCCACCCCCCCCATTACCTTCCATAAGTAAATGCGATTTAAACAGTTTCCAGAAATATTAAATAAATTTAAATGAAAACGGTAGCGTACAGGATCGCTCTTACGGTCTGGCGAACCAAAAACTGCAACTTGACCGAAGATAAGAATCTTTAGACGTCACTAATGTAAATGATATACACACAAACATTTCATTCCAACATCTACTTATGAATTGGCAAGAAATCATTTGAATATGTATCACAGAAGAGAGATCGGGGTACAAATAACACTTTTAGTCTAAATCAAAATAGGTTCCATCCATACAAAATTAATGAGGATGATTTTGATCGAAGATTTATAGTATTGTAAAAAAAAAGGTAATACGGCTTTCTAGAGAAAATTTGAGTGATCAAAATAAATTTCTTTAGATTCACTTGTAATAACAGTTGTAACTTGATCCATGGCAGCTACCATTTAGTACTCAACGGCACTATTAATCGACATACATTGCCGAGTCATGGGTCAGAGTGATATAATTCTTCCAATGTATGGGAATGAGGCCCATAAAACCAATACCCACAAAAAAAAGTTGAATTTATGGGCTGGTTCGGATGTTAACAAACAATAGAACAATATTTATGGTACGGCAGCTGACACAATAACCATATCATTGTTTACCATTTTTTTATCGACGGCGCTCTTACTGGAGATGAAAAAATATCTTGATATTCTAAAACTGAATTTCAAATTATATACTGTGAAAAATAACTAAAGCATACTATTTCAAAACATATGAATGTATATTTCCAACAAGATAAGGTGAACCGTAGCGCTAACTATTTCAATAAAAATTAAAGTTAGGCACAAATGTTGTGGTTACTAACTTTCCCTCAGAAGATCGGAGTCTTGGATTGGTCGAATAGCGGTATAATTTTAAGAGTGGCACAGCAAGATTCCACCGACTTGAGTCCACTTGATTTCCTCTTATGGGGATACCTGAAGGACCGCGTAGTAATCGCTAAAATATATTAGAACCAACAAACATAACCAACGAGGTATTATGAAAGATCGCAATACGGTCTTGAAATGGCAAGGTTTAAATTTACTCCCTCTCAGGGATAATTATCCACAACCAAAAATTTCATTCGAAGCTTCCAAGACAGATATATATTTAAATCGAGTTGCCAAAAAAAAAGGTGGCACGTTAAGACCTGTTGAGAGCATTTGTTTGCTAAGAAACTTTTGATATATGTTGTTATTCATTGTAGTTAATTCTTTATTGTTATAATGCTGATATGGCTAGTTGAAAAATAAATGTAATATCTTTAAGTTATACTCATCAAGACACTTCGTTTCTTGTAATTTTTCTAAGTAAATGTTCTGTACTTATTTAATGAATTTATTGAAAAGAGGAAGAAAAAAGTGCTTTTCTAACGATATTTCACTACGATCTCTAGTTTGCCATTTTAAACAATTCAAGATGGCGCGCGGTGAAGCTGAAATGAGTAAAAGTCACTTAATAAAATTTTTGAATGGATCCTCTAAAAAACGCAAATGCAATCGGGTTACATAACCCCAGAATTTGATATTTTATATCTTTTATAGTGGTTGCAGAGAAATTAGCGTGGGGTCCTGCTCAGTTACCTTTCTGTCGCTACCCTGTATATATATATGTATATATATATATTATATATATATATACTATATATAGTAATATATATATATATATATAAATATATATCTATATATATATATATATTAATACTTAATAATATCGACCAATGTGTATAATTTTTTTGAGTTTTTCTTGGGCAATGTGGCCCTTAGACACAATAAAAGTGGATGTCTTTTAATTATAAATCATATTTATTTCTTCATTCCTTATTCCACAGCTTCATCAGGAGTACTGCAAAAAATTTTAAAAATTACTTTAAACCTTTACATTTTCACTATCTCTTTTATAACTCTACACAATTAAAATGACATATATAAAATTGATTTAAAATATATATATATATATATTTATATATAGTATATATATATATTAATATATATATATAATGCTGTGTGTTGTGAATGTGTGTGTGTGTGTTTGGGTGTGTTTGGGGTGTGTATGTGTGTGTGTGTGTGTGATGTGTTCGTATGTTATTTTTAGCGTTGTTTGCACTTATAACGGGAGCAATTTTGAATGCAATAAAGGGTTTGACAGTTTGAAGATGGGTCAGTTTCTGACATAAAGATGTCTTGATGGGAATATTTTTATATGGTTCTATGAATTGGTTTGGGAGGTTTGACCCCCCTGTGGGGGAAAATAAATCTTATTTTACAAACCGAATTAAGGTCGCAATTTTGCAAGCAATAGGGTTGAAATAAGTTTGTATCTAGGTAGTTTGTATGATAATCTTGAACGGGATTTGGTTTGGTTCGAATTGGTTAGAGAGATTGAAACCCCTGGGGAAGAATAGATAAATCTTGTTTCACATGATAAAGGGCGTAAATTTGGAGCAATAGGATTGAAGTTTATGAGTAAGTGAATAAGTTTCGGTATGATATATTTTTCATGGAATAGGTTTTAAATGCGAAGTTGTATTGTGGGGTTGACCCCCCAGGGGAGGAAATAAATCTTGTTTACACGATACGAAGTAGCGCAATTGTATGGTACCATAGGGTTGAAACTTTGTAGGTAGGTATATTCGTGACGATATCTTGTAAATACGTTTTCATTATTCTATAAATAATAAAATATTATTTATATAAATTATGGATTGGTTAAGGGTTAACCACCAATACGAGAGGTAGGAAATTAAATCTTGATTCACCACGATAAAGGGCGCAATTTTAATAGAAATATGAGTAACGTAGTTTCGTATACCTTGGATGTGATTGGTTATGGTACGTACAATTGGGGTGGGGGTCGATCCCCTGAGGGAGCGAATAAATATTTAGTTTACACATTAAAGGGCGCATTTTTTTTTAAATTTGGAAATATATTTTTTAAACTGGATACGTTATGAAAGCTCTGCTACCTTCTAATGCAGCTCGCCTGCGAATAGAGTTTTTTTTTTCGTTTCTAAATGAAGCGGTACACACCATATCAAAAGCATCATTATACCATCGCTCTAATCTATTGTTTAGAAGTTAGTGGTAATTTCAATATCACAATTTCCAGTATATAAAGATATGAGTTACAATAGTAATTAATGTTAAAAGTATTTGAACAAGCTCGTCTCCATTTTTTCAGGATAATTAGGATTATTTAGTTTTACTATTAATTCAATTTTTATTTTTTATGTGAATCGATTGAAATAATCAGATTTTCTTGCACATTATTTTCCTTATCATTATATTTTATTAAACATATGAATATGAGTTTTTGAGATATTTAGTTTTGAGAATTATATATACACTACAGTAATTTTAACAAATTATTTCCAATAAACAGTCTCCTTTGTTGTTTTTACTTTTCCTTTCAGTGCTCTCTTATAATTCTATAATATTATAAGTCACATCATGAAAGATTAACCTGGTACTCAAACAGGAAGAAAGGCAATACAATTAAACAAAAGTACCTTAACTATTATCCGAATTTCTACTGACATTCCCCATTCACAACATTTTTCGGATCAATATTCTCTTATTTTCACTAGTGGCAGTTACGTTTAGTTTTTTGTTTGATTATTAGCAGTTTTTTCACTTTGCAATCCTGCTTATTAAAATGGGTGCGCGATTAGCAAGTTTCGACCTGGGACCAAGATAGTTTTCATGACTTTATATGACATGGTTTGGCAACCAAAAAATTAATTTCATACATATATATATACTATATATATATATATATATATATATTTATATATATATATATATATATATATATATATATATATATATATCTATATATATATCCATCTCTAAGCTAGGTATTTTATTCTTAGAGTATTTGGCATTATAAGCATAAAAAATCATTGGCAACGTTACCTAGAGTTAGAGCTTTCATTAGTTTTATTTGACATAATAGTGGGTTATATTGTACAAGGAAGAGTACTGAACATATCAATAAGAATCAACATATTGTCTAACTAATATTTAATGTTCTATCTAACAAGGCGCAAAAGTGCACAAAAACTGTGTTTTTGAACCTTAAATTTCAAAAAATACCATACCTCCCAGACCCCCCGGCAGGGGCATAAAATTTGAGTGTAGCACACTTGCAATTTTCACCTTAGGCCGGCCCTGTACGTCTATCAATCATTTTAATATAATTGATATATAAATTTGTCTATTTAATACCTACATTGAAAATATAAATTTAAGCCAATATAACATTCTTAAGTAAATAACTTCATAAACTCAATCTGCTATGTTTTTGTGATAACAAAATTAGTAAAATCTAGTTCTGTTTTTGTTCATCATGATAAAAATGATTACGTTCTACCCAAGTAGTCTATCAACTATTTTTTTTTCATTTAAGTTCGTTCGCTACCAAATGAATAAAGATTTGAAATTCCATTTCAAAATGCAAATCTCTTTAGTACCTACATCTAGTAATCCCCGTCAGCCTAACTGTAGATCTGTCATTTCTGTATTCATTTAAAACTTGTCAGTTACTATCCATCTAGAAATGAATGGAAGTAGTCATGGTTATCTAATCAGAAATGGAAGCTTTCTACCTATCAATAAGTTCGTGGCGGCATCTAACAAACAGTAGTCTTACTAATCTACTCCATTTGTGAGGTATTTAAACTGGAACAGCTAACGAAACTCTGACCAAGCTAGTTAGTCGAGTACTTAGCGTACGCTGGCTAGTATTTGGGAGGTCTTGGGTTCAAACCCCGGGGCCGACTGGTCTGCCATGAGTTTTTCTCAGAGGTTTCTTCATGGCAGTGTTGCCAAGCCCAACTTAGTGAAAAACTACATAATGTACTGACTGTTGTTCATAGATCTATCACACTCTCGTAGAAAATATACTTGTAGATTTTACATTCGCGATCACATGCTGAATTTTAGGTACATGTATGTTGTCATATGTTCCTTATACGAGGCTCTAGACGACTTCATTTGCGAGAAAATGTGGTAATAGGAGGATAGAACAAACATTGGAAATCAAAACTTTTTAATCAAATTATGATTTGAAAAATTATTCGAAATTAAACATATACAGCATTCACTCTATGATAACCGAGAACCGATGTTGAATAAGACTATACAATTACCTGCTATTTCGCTCTCAATACTGCTAATATCTTTGAGATACACACGGATACACTTCATTGTTTTTGAGATCGTAATCATAATTTTCATTGAACTTTTTCGTAATCAATTTCGAACACAATTTTCAAATTTCAGATCTTTCGTATGTAGAAGTGCCTTATTGATTGAGCTCGTAAGAAAAGTTTAATTGTGTGTATGATTCTCTCCTTTTCAAACAAGCGCTCTACCTTAGCAGTGCGGCAGACACAGAAGTTCCTTTGGTAACAGTTCGCGAAACCCTGTTTACTTCGTTATATTGTCCGTGCATATACTTGGAATGATATAATAGTTCGTAGTAGATGACGCTAGCATTTAAAATTAAAAAAACTGTAGATTTGGAGGCCAAACCTGAAAACTGGGAACATTTTGAAAAAACTGTAAATCTACAGTTAAAACTGTAGAGTTGGCTACACTGCCTCATGGTAATGTGAGTTACTGCTTGCAAATTTATAAGGCGAATTCTGGGCCACTATTAATTCTCTGAACCCTACCCACACTTCCTATGTTCCATAAATATCCCGTCTCACCTATCCTTAATGCGCTTGTACATACAAGTGTATCCTCTGATCTGGCTGAAGGAGTTAATCCCAAACTCAAGCTGCCCGCCTCCCTGACACATACTTCAGGGAGGAATGAAACACGTGTGTTTCCTTCCACAGAACATTGTTATTAAGCTACGATTATTACCCAATTGAGGTTGAATAGGATGGTTTCAGGTTTGTAATTATTGAGATAATGCCAGAGCTCATTGTTGCGTTCAGCGCCATCTAAAAGACAATAGTTCAAATGAAACAGATAATAGAAATTAGCCATCTAGAATCAAATGGATTTAGAACAGGGGCGGCTAGTCAAAGGAGGCTAAGGAGGCTAAGCCTCCTCAATAATATTCCGTGTATCCCTAATATATTATATTGAATAGTCAGCATTCAGCATATTCATAATAATCAAAATCATATTATTTTATGCACCTACCTTCCTTTCAATCTACATTGTATAATATAAATTATTAATTAAGATAGAAGGTATTTACATTTACTGCATTTCATTCATTTCAAGATTTGTGGCAACGCTGCGGAGGCTTAGAAAGGTATATTCTCAACGTTCATTTTGCCTGCCACAGAAAAGCAAACAACGGTGCAAATACTCCGAATGAATACTTCATTGCAATAGAAAAGCAAAACACATGTAAATGGCAACACGGATAGGAACCCAGTCTCATACAATGTCGACCAATCACAACTATAGAATTTCGCGTGACATCGAGTGAATTCGTTGGAAAGCATTAATTGAATCGTAGTGTGATCGTAGTTACTAATGGCCGTATAAACAGCAGCGTGTTTACTTATATTGCTCGCGTATTGTTTTAAAATGAGTTTGGTTACTGAAGTTAATTTCAAAAATTTCAATGGTCACTTAGTGGAATATTTGTTATCCCATAACTTTAGTGCACTAAGTTATGAGAATAAGGTTATGATAAAAACATTGCGATCTACCCCTGAATTAAACAATTTGGTGCAGCGTAACAGACAACAAAACCGCGGTTTTAATACAAGGAATTATGAGAGACATCCTTGCCTAACCGGATCACAGGTAAAAAATAAATTATTTTGTTGGCAGTGTTTACTTTTTACTAGTGAAAATGTCTCTGTTTGGGGCTGCTTAGGATTTGAGGATTTAATTATATAGTTGAAAGTGAGGAATTTTTCAGTAACTTTAAATACAGAACGAGGATTAATATCTTACAAAATAAGGAATTTATATATTTCTTCAACATCTTTAAATTAATTTTTGAACAAACAGAAATAGTTTTTCAAATCTTACAGCACAAGTTTTCAGATGTAATTTACTCACGAAATCGGCTCAAGTTTCTTTTGGAAAAAATTTCAGAATTTCGTGCAGAAGTTTATTTTAAAAAACTATTTTCTGTATTTCAAACTACTGATGATACGACTCAATTTAGCCCAAAACGAAAGAAATTCAGTTTCGCAGATATGGAGCTTCACTATAAGCAAATATTTTATGAAATTTTGGATACTATTAGGGGTCAAATAGAAATAAGGTTCTCTGATTTGAAAGAACTGCATTTCTTCGACTTACTCAATAAAAATTTGTTTTTCGGATTTTCGGCTAATTTTCTAGATAACCTTTTGGAAAATTTATGTCAAAAATACACTTTTTTTGATAAGGTGACCATAAAAAGTGAACTGTTTGTTGTTTATAATGACAATGAAATTTTGGGGCAAAATGAAAATCATGTTAGGACTATTAAATACCTTTTTGATAATGATTTGAATCAAGATTTACCTGTTTAATTGTTTCTATCCCGGTGCCATCGGCTTCCGTAGAGCGCTCGTTTTCCGCTCTTAAGAGAATTAAAACTTATTTACGAAATTCAATGAGCCAGGATCGTTTGAAAAATATTAGTTTGTTGTCTATTGAAAAGGAATTGGTAAAACTTTTGGCGAAAGACAAAAAATTTTATGAGGATATTATAGATCATTTTGCTAACGTTAAAGATCGCAGAATCCCTCTAATCTTCAAAAATATATAATAACTTTTTATTTGCTCTCACAAGCTGTTAACAAATTCGTTAAGTAGGTAGGTAGGTACCTATTTTGTGAAAGAAAAAAAAATTTGATGAATAGATGAATTGATTAATTGGCTGAGAAGAGTTTTTGTGAATATTGTAAATAGGAGTTGTAGGTCTCAAGGTAGACACTCGAAAGTGAAAACAAATTAATAGCTTAGGGTGCTTGTTTTACTTTGATTTTCTTTAAATTATAAGGCGGTTGACCTTGAAATTCTAAAAATTTTCGCCTATGGTGTATTTTTTAACACCTCTTGTAGCCTCCTCAAACCAAAACCTCACGAGCCGCCACTGATTTAGAAATAATTTTCGGATCTAAACAGCAAGCTTTACGGTTGTGCCAACTGAAATATACCTTCCCTGATATCTCTGATTTAAACCAACTTTAAAAAAATGCTGGGACAGGTCAATTTTTGATTGTATAGGGACCAATTTTTATCGCAGTTTGAAGTTATATCTGCACCTACCTAGCGTCCAGTACCATGCCTTCAAAAAATTTAAATGACCAGCAAGGGTGAGTAACTTTTACACTATTTTAATGCTTTTCCATTGTCTATTCAACTCTGTATTTTTTTCAAATTTGAACGATAATTTGTTGAGATACCTGCCGAGGTTGCTGTAAGAGGAAACAGAAGGGGTTATGAGCAAACGATTCTATTTAACGAATACTTGTATTGCTCAAAATGTCCAACTTCCATACGATAGTACAAAATCTTGTCTAACATTCTGCATCATTTCTGACGTGAAACCGGCTCTTTGATATGATTCTTTCTCGAAGTTCTTAAGAAGGCTCTTGCACCATATATTATTATACAAATACAAAATACAAATATTATTGAACCGATTTTAATGTTAAACCGAGTTTAATTTGACATTTTCGCTTGTCAAATGTCAAATTAGACTCGGTTTATCACTAAACTTAGTTTAATAATAGGTATACGATGCAAGAGCCTAAAGGTGGTGTAGCGGTGTAGCACAACGCTGTTTGATTTCAGGGAACACGGTAGAATAGAATCTCACTATCGACTACTTTCACGCTTCATTTTAGCGCAGCATCATAGCTTTTCGATGCCATCAACCAAATGTCTCTATCTGAGCGGGAACAATGTCGAATTTCTCTTAATTTTAACCTCACATATTTATTACGAATAAAAATCCGTCAAAAAAATTTGTATAATGAAATTTTTATTTTCAAACTGACTGAATAAGTGTTCAAATGATAGAGTGTGTGGACAGGAATTAAAATGTTTTATTTTTCACTTGTATATTATTTGTTGATTTTACCTTAGATACGGTTGCTATACAAAGAAAGCATCAATGACATTCACTAAATATGATGACAAAAATATTCACATTCACAAACGTCAAAATCAGTGTTGCCGTTTCGTTTTTGACAAATATGCTAAAATCTGTCGGGAAAAATGCTAAAAAATGCCAAATAAATTTATTGATATGCTAAAAAAAATGCCAAACAGTTTAAAAGTATTTTTTAATACAATTATAAAAATTTAATATTTATTTTGATCAATAATTAATTGATTTTAAGCAAAATCAAAAAAATATATAATGTAGGAACATTTTGTTCAATGCAACATCATGTTGTCCGTACTTCTACTGTCAGAAAATGTTGTCCTACATATTTCTTCTAGGCAATAGACCCTTTAAATTGCGGTGTGCTCACTTAAACGTTACTATCACAAAACATCAACTACCTATTTACGCATAAACGTAAAATGAAAATCGTCTTAATCGTAGCTAACTCGCTTCGGGTGCTAACTGAGCGATTCCCCTAATCGTAAAACGTAAACAAAAAAATCGTTTCTTCGAATATTGATGAATTCCCCTATTAGATAATTATGTTAGGTTTCAGAAATGCCAATAGACTTTATCTTGATATGCATTTCTTCCTTAGGAAAAGTCATTCAGGTGCTAATATCCATAGCAGATTGAAAATTTTCTATTATAGGTAGAGGGAGGCCAAAAAATGCTAAAAACATGCAATATGCTAAACTCAAATTTTACATGCTAACTGAGACAAAAAAATGCTAGATTTAGCATTAAAAATGTCAAAACGGCAACACTGGTCAAAATATCAACAAATGACATGCCTACTATGAGAAGGAATATGGAAAGTATAGGAGCAATGAACCGATTTTAAAATCGATTTTGAATTAAAATAGAATAATTTCTTCGTGAAAAATAAAATCTTGTATGCACCACGTGCGTTACTAGATCCTAACGCCTGATGGCTATATAACGCACTTATACACACACATAACTATTACCTATTTGAATGGCAGGACATACTTGATATCTTCTATATGCCTAGTTAATAAAAAATCGAATTAATTAAAACAACTTCAAAATTCTGATTTTCACTTTAATAAACATTTGGGTATCTTGTTTTGAGCTATGCAAAATAATTTCTTAATTTTCCGTATGGATAATTATTGTCTTTCCTTTATATCTTCGCAGATTTTCATTTGAATAAAAAACATTTTGAGATGAATTATTTATTTAAAAACTCATGAGCAGTACGATTAAAGATAATTATTATACTAAATATCTATGCAAAGATAAGGCACCAACATTCAATTTTGTTCTACATATAAAATATGAAAAGTTTCAGTCTTGATTTTTATTTATATTATTTACGTAATTAGGAAGTTTAAATAACGTACAGGAAGTTTAAATAACTTACCTCTAGGTCAATGATTACAAAAAAAAGTAAGAAAAATAGGAGAAAAATATGTTTCACTTAAATTATAGACATGGAGTACCAAATTGTTACCACTACAAAAAAATTCTTTTGATTCAAATTTTACACTTTAAATTGCAATTGGTATTCGAAGAAACTGGTTTGAACTAAGGCTTGAATATAAATAATGATTATCATCAAAGATCGAAATTATAAATTAATAATATTATGAAATTATATGATATAATCTCAAACTATTTCTCTGATGATTTGAAATACAATCCGCAGAATTAGTAAGATAAAATAATGAATACATTAATTATAAATAATAGTAACTAAATATATTATAACACAGTCAAAATTTTTATTGGTTACTCCAATATTTTTACTCTATAGGTATTGCCCAAGGGTGATTTTTATGACCATATTGTATAGCGTATAATTCGTCTCTGAACCTCTTGAATAATGGATATTTATGATCCATTGTAGGGATTTCGATTAGTTCACCCATATAGTCTATCGAAGATATTGGACTCACAATGCAAGCTGTGCCACTTCCAAACATTTCCAGTAACTAAAAAAAAATTTTAAAATTATTTCTTCATATTTCTGAATATTTCACAACTCCTAGAAATCAAATAACGTTTCGTTCATTTATAAACATAAATGGAAATATCATAAGGGAACATACCCAAACTACGTTACCCGTTCAGGGGGGGAGGGGGTTCTTCAAAATACTACGATTGGTCACAGGGGCGGGGGTAGGGGTTAGGTTTTTGTCACGTAGTCAATGTCGTCTGGAAACGTGTTCGTTGAACATGATTGAGATAAAATGTGAATAAAAGAAAAACAATACGTACGTTCCATAAGATATATCATGTTCTAGAACGGAAGTCAGCCATTTCGCTTTTTATCGCCATCTTAAAGATGGCGTCGCAAAATTCGGCCATCTTTATTCTATGGTTGACGTGTGCGTCAAGACAGTGATCTTTGTTCTATATTATGATTTTTTCAATTAACAGATGTAACGAAATTTATTTGTGTTATTAGACATGAACGCGTTTTCACAATTGCTTAGTTCATTTAATGTTTGTGATTATGATGCTTGTTTTTGAACGAAACCGGCTAGTCAAATAGGAAAAACAAATTAGGATAATACTATGAAACTGATCCTTATCAGTATTATTAACGAATTTTCTGGGCTATTGATCACATGCAAAAATTATCAGAGAGATTATCAGTGATATTTTCATATAATTACAAGACAAATTATTATTGATTGAAATAAAGTATAAACTTTAAAATAAAACTACTTGGCTTATGTTTCACTATATAAAAATATTTAGATACTGTGTTTATATACAGTAACGAATAGTCGACATGTTTCGAGTTATGAACTGATTATCAAGACTGACTACAGGAGAGTATTACATCTTATTTTATAAAACAGACAAAAGCAAAGGTGATACCTGAAAATCAATTTGTTCGTTTACAAGGGGTAATTTACTATTATGGGCGGAACTTATTTCGAGAATTTCAAGAAGGTCAAGGCGCTTTCCTTCGTTACCTGAATGTAACAATTGGGTTTTGTTGAAATCCAGAAAATGATTAAATTTTATACAATGTTCGGAGAAGCCAGTGGTATTTTTATTTTGTAAAATTGACTTTTTATGTTCTTCAACACGAAAGTTTATATTCCTTCCTGTTCGTCCAGTATAGAAAGCAGGACATTCGTCGCAAAATATTTTGTAAACACCACTGTTTTCTCCGATGTTAGATTTTTCTTTAATATTGACCAAGAATGACTTCAAGTTTCTTTTATTTTTACAAATTGTTTTAACGTTATTTTTCGATAGTCTGTTGCAAATTTTGCTACAAAAAAAATTGATAATGAGTGAAACATAAGCCAAGTGTGTTTTATTTTAAAGTTTATACTTTATTCTTTATGGTGTTTCACCAAGTGATGTGCGAGAATTCCATCTCAGTTATTATTGACTGGATTTTATTTTTTTGT